>BMAC01000341.1:82308-119668 GCA_014905375.1 Phtheirospermum japonicum
CAAAAGCCAATGTTTTTTTACTTGGAAAAATATTATTAATAGAGGTTACAAGGATTCAATTTGCTAATACGAGAGTTGCTAAAAATACAATAGATAGATGAGCCAATCCAAAAATACAATAGATTGACCTAGGTCTTTCCAATGGTATATAGATTGTTCTTTAACTCGTTCCCAATGAATACAGTTAAATCCTCAAAGTTGGTACACGTGATGGAAATTTCGGCATCAATTTTAAAAAGGTATGTTGTGATAATGTGCAATAAAAGAAGTATGTAAACATAAGTTTACAAAATGGAAAAGGTTTAACTGCAGGCATTATTGCAGTGATTGTACTCACAAAATTAAATTCACAAGCGGGAGGTTTCTACTACAAGCGCTAAGTTGTCTTTAGACTAATAAATACTCGTTTTGTGACAAACAAGGAAAGAGAAATGAGAGCGTTATATAATCGATAAAATATTTATATTTTCGAAGTATATAAAAAGAGTTTTCAGCATAAACCAATGCGGCTCTTGATTTTCTTGATATTCAAAAATGATACAAATAACAACTAAATGAAAGACTTTTTTTTTTTTTTAATATTAAAGCGCAACAATGATGCATCTCCAGTGAAAAACTGTACAAATCTCAGAATAGCGCCCATTGTTACACATACTCGAAGACTAGATTTTCGCGTCCTTTGCTATTACTTTGTTTTGTTGTTGAAATCGTCTAAGTCCAAAGATAACATATTTAAATTTGTTTTTCAACTGATGTAGAATGTTTTTTCTTAGTAGTAGTGACCCTCCAAGGGTAAAAAATTTATGAAATAGGGAGAGAAATTCTTGCACAATCGAAAGAGTACATGATTTTAAAATTAATGGACTAGCTATGCTCCCATTTGAGCTAATGCATCATTTGTTTATTTGGGGAACCCGAATATAAAGAAGTAGACAAGAATTGCAACTTACTCAACCTGGTATCAGGAGCCTAATTTATTTTATTTAGTCATTTTGCAGTAGCCTCTTCCTTCCTTTGATTTAAAGCTTGTATACAAACAAGTCCTCCAGTTTATTTTTATTTATTATTTTTTTTACCAAATATCAGAAATATATATATATATATATATATATATATTTCTGATATTTGGTAAAAAAAATCATGAAGTGTCCCATCTGGCAAAGACGATTTAGCTCGCGAGTATTGATTCTGGTTCATCTCTCGAGGCTTCACCCGAATCACGGATAGGCTCATGAAAATGGCAGATCGGCTGCAGCTCCAGTGGATCTGTTACCGTGGATAATCAAAACCCATAGAAGAGGTAGCAAGAGCATGGCCCTAGTGGTAATGGAGGCCCCACCGCCATCCTATAGAAACGGAATCGTGATTGTTACACCACCACCACTTGTGGGAAATAAAATGGAGCTAGCCTTGTATTATGAGCACAGGGAGCTAGATTTTCCTTTGAATGAATCCGCCAAAAGAAGAAGATGTGGCAATTAGTGTGTTTCTATATATATATATATATATATATATATATAGTTTTTTGTATTGTTTGAAAAGTCCATGGTGGAAAATATATGTAGCTACATTTTATAAATTTGTAATATTATATAAAGAGGAATCATATTTTATTATTAATGTGCTATTTATTTATAGTTGAATATTTTTGTTTCTTTATTTTCATTCTATTATTATCAACACTATATCTATGTGAAGTTAGAAATATTATAAACGCAAACTGGGAGAGCTACTTTTTAGAAAGTTATCAAGTTTTCTTTTTAATATGTATTATAGATATTACTCAAGGTATGGATTCTTCTTACAAATAAAGGCAACAAGATATACTGAAGGCACAGATATTAGAATGGCAGTAGATAGAAATAACCACGTATAAGGGAATAAAATAAAATGGTTTGTCGCTGATATATATAGATATTTATTTAACTGCAAGAGCCTGGACATTATTAATAAAAGCGACTTCAAAAGCCAATGTTTTTTTACTTGGAAAAATATTATTAATAGAGGTTACAAGGACTCATTTTGCTAATACGAGAGTTGCTAAAAATACAATAGATGGATGAGCCAATCCAAAAATACAATAGTTTGACCTATGTCTTTCTTATTGTATATAGATTGTTCTTTAACTCGTTCCCAATGAATATAGTTAAATCCTCAAAGTTGGTATATGTGTTGGAAATCTCCGCGTCAGTTTTTAAAAGGTACCTTGTGATAATGTGAAATGAAAGAAGTATGTAAACATAAATTTAAAAAATGAAAAAGGTTTTGCTGGGATTTATGTCAACTTCAGCCAATATTGCAGTGATTGTACTCACAAAATTAAAATCACAAGCGGGAAGTTTCTACTACAAGTAGTAAGATGTCTTTAGACTAATAAATACTAGTTTTTTGTTAAATAAAGAAAGAGAAATGAGAGCGTTATACAATTGATAAAATACTTATATTTTCGAAGTAAATAAAAATAATTTTTTCGGCATAAACTAATGCAGTTCTTGATTTTCCTAATATTCAAAAATGATACAAATAACAACTAAATGAAAGAATTTTTTTTATTAATATTAAAGCGCACAAATTGTGCATCTCCAGTGAAACACTGTACACATCTCATAATAGCGCCCATTTGTTACACATCTCGAAGACTAAATTTTCGCGTCCTTTGCTATTACTTTGTTGGGTTGTTGGAGTCTTCTTAATCCATTGATAACAGATTGAAATTGGTTTTTCAACTGATGTAGAATGTTTTTTCTTAATAGTAATGATCCTCGAAGGGTAAAGAATATATGAAAAGGGGAGAGAAATTCTTGCACAATCGAAGAGTACATGATTTAAAAACAATCAACTAGCAATGCTCCCATTTGAGGTAATGCGTCCTTCATTTAGTTGGGGAACCCAAAAATAAAGTAGCACACAAGTATTGAAACTTACTCCAGTTTATTTTTACTTAATATTTTTTTTTTTACCAAATCTCATAAATATATAAAATACAATGGAGAAAATCTTGAATTGTCCCATATTGAAAAGATGATTTAGCTCGCGTGTATTGATTCTGGTTAATCTCTCAAGGCGTCACCCGAATGACGGATTGGTTCATGAAAATGGCAGATCGGTTGCAGCTCCAGTGGATCTGTTGTCGTGGCCAATCAAAACTCGTAGAAGAGGTAGCAATAGCATGGCCCTGGTTTTCGTGGAGGACCCACCACCAACACCACCAGCACCACCACCGTTGGTAAATAGAATGGAGCTAGCATTGTATGTTGAGCACAGGGAGCTGGATTTGCCTTTGAATGAATCCGACAAAAGAACAAGATGGTGGCAATTAGTGTGTTCTTATATATATCTTTTCTATTGTTTGAAGGAGTCCATGGTAGAAGAGACATGTAGCTAGCTTTGATAAATTTGTAATATTATATAAGGAGGAATCACATTTTATTATTAATGTGCTATTTATTTATATTTGAATACTTGTGTTTCTTTATTCTCATTCTATTATTATCAACACTATATCTCCGTGAAGTTCGAAAAATTATAACCGCAAACTTGGAGAGCTAATTTTTAGTAAGTTATCAAGTTTTCTTTTTAATTTGTATTATAAATATTACTCAAGTTATGAATTCTTCTTACAAATAAAGTCAAAAAGATATACTCAAGGCACTGATATTATAATGGCAATAGATAGAAGTAAATTAGAATAAGGAAATAAAATAAAATAATTGGGCGCAGATACATATAGTTATTTATTGAACTGTACGAGCCAGGACACTATTAATTATAGAGATTTCAATAGGCAATGTTTTTTTACGTGGAAAAATATTATTAATAGAGCACAAATGGTGCTCAATTCTGTTACAAGGATTCATTTTGCTAATAAGAGAGTTGATAAAAATAAAATAGATGGATGAGCCAATCCAAGAATACAATAGATTGACCTAGGTCTTTCTAATGGTATATAGATTGTTCTTTAACTCGTTCCCAATGAATATAGTTAAATCCTCAATGTTGGTATGTGTGCTGGAAATCTCCAGGTCAGTATTGAAAAGGTATGTCGTGATAATGTGCAACGAATGAAGTATATAAACATATTTTTACAAAGTGGAATAGGTTTTACTGGGGTTTATGTTAACTGCAGCCTTTATTGCAGTAATTGTATTAACAAAATTAAATAACAAGCGGGAAGTTTCAACTGCATGAGCTAAGTTGTCTTTACACTAATAAATACTCATTTTGTGTGAAATAGGGAAAGAGAAATAAAAGCGTAATACAATCAAGAAAATACTTACATTTTCGAAGTAAATTAAAAGAGATTTCGGAATAAACCAATGCGGTTCTTGATTTCCCTAATATTAAAAAATGATACAAATAACAACTACAAGAATGAAAAAAAAAATTAAATTAAAGCGCAACAATGGTGCATCGCCAGTACAACTCTTTTCAAATCTCAGAATAGCGGCCATTTGTAACATATTCTCGTAGTCTGAATTTTAGCGTCCTTTGCTATTACTTTATTGGGTTGTAGGAGTCTTTTTAATTCATTGATAAGAGATTGAAATTGGTTTTTCAACTGAAGTAGAATGTTTTTTCTTAGTAGTAATGATCCTCGAAGGGTAAAAAATATATGAAAAGGGGAGAGAAATTCTTGCACAATCGAAGAGTACATGATTTAAAAATCAATCAACTAGTAATGCTCCCATTTGAGGTAATGTGTCCTTCGTTTAGTTGGGGAACCCAAAAATAAAGTAGCACACAAGGATTGAAACTTACTTAATCTGGTATACGGAGTTTAATTTATTTTTTTTAGTCATTTTGCAGTAGCATTCCGTCCTTTGATTTCATGCTAGAATACAAACAAACCCTCCAGTTTATTTTTACTTAATATTTTTTTTACCAAATATTAGAAATATATAAAATACAATGGAGAAAATCTTGAAGTGTCCCATCTGGCAAAGATGATTTAGCTCGCGAGTATTGATTCTGGTTAATCTCTCAAGGCGACTACAGAATAGCAGATTGGCTCATGAAAATGGCAGATCGGCTGCAGCTCCAGTGGATCTGTTGCCGTGGCCATTCAAAACCCGTAGAAGAGGTAGGCATAACATGGCCCTTGTGGTCGTGGAGGCCCCACCACCAACACTACCACCCCAGAGAAACGGAATCGTGATTGCTGCACCACCACCACCACCGTTGGGAAATAGAATGGAGCTAACTTTGTATGTTGAGCACAGGGAGCTGGATTTGCCTTTGAATGAATCCGTCAAAATAATAAAATGGTGGCAATTAGTGTGTTCTTATATATATCTTTTCTATTGTTCGAAGGAGTCCATGGTAGAAGAGATATGTAGCTAGCTTTGATAAATTTGTAATATTATATAAAGAGGAATCACATTTTATTATTAATGTGATATTTATTTATAGTTGAATACTTGTGTTTCTTTATTTTCATTCTATTATTATAAACTCTATATCTCTGTAAAGTTTTAAAAATTATAACTGCAAACTAGGGATCTACTTTTTATTAAGTTATCAAGTTTTATTTTTAATATGTATTACAGTACTCAAGGTATGAGTTCTTCTTACAAACAAGGGAAACAAGATATACTCAAAGCACTGATATTAGAATGGCAATAGAAAGTAATAAATTAGTATAAGGGAATAAAATAAAATAATTGGTCGCGGATACATATAGATATTTACTGAACTGCAAGAGCGTGGACACTATTAATTAAAGCGATTTCAAGAGGCAATGTATTTTTATGTGGAAAAATATTATTAATAGAGCACAAATGGTGCTCAATTTTGTTACAAGGATTCATTTTGCTAATACGAGAGTTGCTAAAAAGAGATTAGATGGATGAGCCAATCCAAAAATACAATAGATTGACCTAGATCTTTCTAATGGTATATAGATTGTTCTTTAACTCGTTCCCAATGAATAAAGTTAAATCCTCAAAGTTGGTATATGTGCTTGAAATCTCCACGTTAGTTTTAAAACGGTGTGTTGTGATAATGTGAAACGAATGAAGTATATAAACATATTTTTACAATATGAAATAAGTTTTACTGGGGTTTATGTAAACTGCAGCCTTTATTGCAGTAATTGTACTAGCAAAATTAAAATAACAAGCGGGAAGTTTCAACTGCATGAGCTAAGTTGTCTTTACACTAATAAATACTTGTTTTGTGGGAAATACGGAAAGAGAAATAAAAGCGTAATACAATCAAGAAAATACTTATATTTTCGAAGTAAATTAAAAGAGATTTCGGCATAAACCAATGCGGTTCTTGATTTTCCTAATATTCAAAAATGATACAAATAAAAACTATAAGAAAGAAAAAAAAATTAAATTATAGCGCAACAATGGTGCATCGCCAATGCAACTCTGTTAAATCTCAGAATAGCGGCCATTTGTAACATATTCTCGTAGTCTGAATTTTTGAGTCCTTTGCTAGTACTTTATTGGGTTGTTGGAGTCTTCTTAATCCATTGATAATAGATTGAAATTGGTTTTTCAACTGATGTAGAATGTTTTTTCTTATTAGTAATGATCCTCGAAGGGTAAAAAATATATGAAAAGGGAAGAGAAATTCTTGCACAATGGAAGAGTACATGATTTAAAAATCAATCAACTAGCAATGCTCCCATTTGAGGTAATGCATCCTTCGATTAGTTGGGGAACCCAAAAATAAAGTAGCACACAAGGATTGAAACTTACTCAATCTGGTATCCGGAGTTTAACTTATTTTATTTAGTCATTTTGCAATAGCATTCCGTCCTTTGATTTCATGCTTGAATACAAACAAGCCCTCCAGTTTATTTTTGCTTAATATTTTTTATACCAAATATCTTAAATATATAAAATACAATGGAGAAAATCATGAAGTGTCGTATTTGGCAAAGATGATTTAGCTCGTGAGTATTGATTCTGGTTAATCTTTCAAAGCGTCTCCATAATAGAAGATTGGCTCATGAAAATGGCAGATCGGCTGCAACTCCAGTGGATCTGTTGCGTGGCCATTGGAAACCGGTACAAGAGGTAGCAATAGCATGGCCCTTGTGGTCGTGTAGGCCCCACCACCAACACCACCACCCCAGAGAAATGAAATCGTGATTGCTGCACCACCACCACCACCATGGTACATGGAGCTTGATTTGCATTGTGCATTGTGGAGCTTGATTTGCCTTTGAATGAATCCGTCAAAAGAATAAGATGGTGGCAATTAGTGTGTTCTTATATATATCTTTTCTATTGTTTGAAGGAGTCCATGGTAGAAGAGATATGTACCTAGCTTTGATAAATTTGTAATATTATATAAAGAAGAATCACATTTTATTATTAATGTGCTATTTATTTATAGTCGAATACTTGTGTTTCTTTATTTTCATTCTATTATTATAAACACTATATCTCTGTGAAGTTTTAAAAATTATAACCGCAAACTCGGAGATCTACTTTTTAGTAAGTTATCAAGTTTTCTTTTTAATATGTATTACAGCTATTACTCAAGGTATGAGTTCTTCTTATAAATAGGGGCAACAAGATATATTCAAAGCACTAATATTAGAATGGCAATAGAAAGAAATAAATTAGTATAAGGGAATAAAATAAAATAACTGGTCGCGGATACATATAGATATTTATTGAACTGCACGAGCGTGGAAACTATTAATTAAAGCGACTTCAAGAGGCAATGTATTTTTATGTGGAAAAAAATTATTAATAGAGCACAAATGGTGCTCAATTCTGTTACAAGGATTCATTTTGCTAATACGAGAGTTGCTAAAAATAAATTAGATGGATGAGCAAATACAAAAATACAATAGAAAAATACAATAGATTGACCTAGGTCTTTCTAATGGTATATAGATTGTTCTTTAACTCGTTCCTAATAAATATAGTTAAATCCTCAAAGTTGGTATATGTGCTTGAGATTTCCACGTCAGTTTTAAAGAGGTATGTTGTGATAATGTGAAACTAATGAAGTATATAAACATATTTTTACAAATGGAATAGGTTTTACTGGGGTTTATGTTAACTGCAGCCTTTATTGCAGTAATTGTACTAACAAAATTACAATAACAAGCGGGAAGTTTCAACTACATGAGCTAAGTTGTCTTTACACTAATAAATACTCATTTTGTGTGAAATAGAGAAAGGGAAATAAAAGCGTAATACAATCAAGAAAATACTTATATTTTTGAAGTAAATTAAAAGAGATTTCGGCATAAACCGATGCGGTTCTTGATTTTCCTAATATTCAAAAATGATACAAATAACAACTATAAGAAAGAAAAAAAATTAAATTAAAGCGCAACAATGGTGCATCGCCAGTGCAACTCTGTTCAAATCTCAGAATAGCGGCAATTTGTAACACATTCTCGTAGTCTGAATTTTTGCGTCCTTTGCTATTACTTTATTGGGTTGTTGGAGTCTTCTTAATCCATTGATAATAGATTTAAATTGGTTTATCTACTCATGTAGAATGTTTTTTCATAGTAATAATGAACCTCGATGGGTAATAAATATATGAAAAGGGGAGAGAAATTCTTGCACAATCGAAGAGTACATATCAATCAACTAGAAAATCTCCCATTTGAGGTAATGCGTCCTTCGTTTAGATGGGGAACCCAAAAATAAAATAGCACACAAGGATTGAAACTTACTCAATCTTTTTAAGTAGCATTTCGTCCTTTGATTTCATGCTTGAATACAAACAAGCCCTCCAGTTTATTTTTACTTAATATATTTTTTTTTACCAAATATCAGAAATATATAAAATATAATGGAGAAAATCTTGAAGTGTCAAATCTGGCAAAGATGATTTAGCTCGCGAGTAATTATTTCGGTTCATCTCTAAAGGCGTCTTCAGAATAGCGTATTGGCTCATGAAAATGGCAGATTGGCTGCAGCTCTAGTGGATCTGTTGTCGTGTCCAATTAAACCCGTAGAATAGGTAGCAATAGTATGTCCCTTGTGGTCGTGGAGGCCCCACCACCAAGACCACCACCCCAGAGAAATGGAATCGTTATTTCTGCACCACCACCACCACCGTTGGGAAATAGAATGGAGTTAGCCTTATATGTTGAGCACAGGGTGCTGCATTTGCCTTTGAATGAATCCGACAAAATAATAAGATGGTGGCAATTAGTGTGTTCTTATATATATCTTTTCTATTTTTTAAAGGAGTCCATGGTAGAAGAGATATGTAGCTAGCTTTGATAAATTTATAATATTGTATAAAGAGGAATCACATTTTATTATTAATGTGCTATTTATTTATAGTTGAATACTTGTGTTTCTTTATTTTCATTGTATTATTATAAACACTATATCTCTGTGAAGTTTTAAAAATTATAACCGCAAACTCGGAGATCTACTTTTTAGTAAGTTATCAATTTTTCTTTTTAATATGTATTACAGATGTTACTCAAGGTATGAGTTCTTCTTACTAATAGGGCCAACAAGATATACTCAAAGCACTGATATTAGAATGGCAATAGAAAGAAAGAAATTAGTATAAGGGAATAAAATAAAATAATTGGTCGCGGATACATATAGATATTTATTGAACTGCACGAGCCTAGACACTATTAATTAAAGCGACTTCAAGAGGCAATGTATTTTTACGTGGAAAAATATTATTAATAGAGCAAAAATGGTGCTCAATTCTGTTACAAGGATTCATTTTGCTAATACGAGAGTTTCTAAAAAGAAATTAGATGGATGAGCCAATCCAAAAATACAATAGATTGACCTAGGTCTTTCTAATGGTATATAGATTGTTCTTTAACTCGTTCCCAATGAATATAGTTAAATCCTCAAAGTTGTTATATGTGATGGAAACTTCCGCGTCAGTTTTAAAAAGGTATGTTGTGATAATGGGCAAGGAATGAAGTATATAAACATATTTTTACTAAATGGAATAGGTTTTACTGGGCTTTATGTTAACTGCAGCCTTTATTGCAGTGATTGTACTAACAAAATTAAAATCAAAAGCGGGAAGTTTCAACTGCATGAGCTAAGTTGTCTTCACACTAATAAATACTCATTTTGTGTCAAATAGGGAAAGAGCAATAAAAGCGAATACAATCAAGAAAATACTTATATCTTCGTAGTAAATAAAAAGAGATTTCGGCATAAACCAATGCGGTTCTTGATTTTCCTAATATTCAAAAATGATACAAATAACAAATATAAGAAAGAAAAAAAAGTTTATTTTTTAAATTAAAGCGCAATGGTGCATCGCCAGTGCAACTCTGTTCAAATATCAGAATAGCGGCCATTTATAACACATTCTCGTAGTCTGAATTTTTGCGTCCTTTGCTATTACTTTGTTGGTTGTTGGAGTCTTCTTAATCCATTGATAACAGATTGAAATTGGTTTTTCGACTGATGTAGAGTGTTTTTTCTTAGTAGTAATGATCCTCGAAGGGTAAAAAATACATGAAAAGGGGAGAGAAATTCTTGCACAATCGAAGAGCACGTGATTTAAATATCAATCAACTAGCAATGCTTCCATTTGAGGTATTGCGTCCATCGTTTAGTTGGGGAACCCAAAAATAAAGTAGCACACAAGGATTGAGACTTACTCAATCTAGTATCCGGAGTTTAATTTATTTTATTTAGTCATTTTGAAGTAGCATTCATTCCTTTGATTTCATTCTTGAATACAAACAAGCCCTCTAGTTTATTTTTACTTAATAAATTTTTTTACCAAATATCAGAAATATATAAAATACAATGGAGAAAATCTTGAAGTGTCCCATCTGGCAAAGATGATTTAGCTCGCGAGTATTGATTCCGGTTCATTTCTCAAGGCGTCTACAGAATAGCGGATTGGCTCATAAAAATGGCAGATCGGCTGCAGCTCCAGTGGAGCTGTTGCCGTGGCCAATCAAAACCTGTAGAAGAGGTAGCAATAGCATTGCCCTGGTGGTCGTGGAGGCCCCACCACCAACACCACCACCCCAGAGAAACGGAATCGTGATTGTTGCACCACCACCACCACCGTTGGGAAATAGAATGGAGCTAGCCTTGTATGTTGAGCACAGGGAGCTGGATTTGCCTTTGAATGAATCCACCAAAGTAATAAGATGGTGGCAATTAGTGTGTTCTTATATATATCTTTTCTATTGTTTTAAGGAGTCCATGGTAGAAGAGATATGTAGCTAGCTTTGGTAAATTTGTAATATTATATAAAAAGGAATCAAATTTTATTATTAATGTGCTATTTATTTATAGTTGGGTACTTGTATTTCTTTATTTTCATTGTATTATTATAAACACTATATCTCTGTGAAGTTTTAAAAATTATAACCGCAAAGTGGGAGAGCTACTTTTTTGTAAGTTATCAAGTGTTTTTTAATATGTATTATAGATATTACTCAAGGTATGAATTCTTCTTACAAATAGGGGCAACAAGATATACTCAAACCACTGATATTAGAATGGCAATAGATAGAAATAAATTATTATAAGGGAATAAAATAAAACAATTTGTCGCGGATAGATATTGATATTTATTGAACTACACGAGTCTGGACACTATTAAATAAAGCGACTTCAAGAGGCAATGTTTTTTTAGGTGAAAAAATATTATTAATAGAGCACAAATGGTGCTTAATTCTGTTACAAGGATTCATTTTGATAATATGAGAGTTGCTAAAAAGAAATTAGATGGATGAGCAAATCCAAAAATACAATAGATTGACCTAGATCTTTCTAATGGTATATAGATTGTTCTTTAATCGTTCCCAATGAATATAGTTAAATCCTCAAAGTTGGTATATGTGCTTGAGATTTCCACGTCATTTTTAAAAGGGTATGTTGTGATAATGTGAAACGAATGAAGTATATAAACATATTTTTACAAAATGGAATAGGTTTTACTAGGGTTTATGTTAACTGCAGCGTTTATTGCAGAGATTGTACTAGCAAAATTAAAATCACAAGTGGGAAGTTTCAACTGCAAGAGCTAAGTTGTCTTTACACTAATAAATACTCATTTTGTCTCACATAGGGGAAGAGAAATAAAAGCGTAACACAATCAAGAAAATACTTGTATTTTCGTAGTATATTGTTAAAATTTGAAGGTCTATGGTTTTGAAAATAAGTTTCAGTTTGTGATGTTGTTTATCAATGTTAGCCAACACTGGTTAACAACAACAATCAGAGTTAATCAAAAATTATGGAGTAAAAATTAAATTAAGAACACGGCAAATTAAATTCAGTTCACAAGTAAAATACTTGTGAACTTGGGTGTACATACTCAAAAACTATATTACTTTCTTATTCAATCAATACAAAAATATTAAGTAATATATGAAAAATAAAATATCAAAAACTTGATACTAAATACTTGTCGCCGTGATGGCAAGATCTTTTTCGTTGGTTACGCAACTTTGAAGAACTTGATAATCTCGAACAATGGCTCCAAGTAGTCTTCTCTTCTTCTCCCTTGTTATGCATGTTGCGTTGCGTCTCTTCTCAAAAATGCGTCTCTTTTCAAAAATTTCGTGCGTGAAAAGTGCTTCCAAGCTTTAGGATTCTCTTGTCTTTAATAGACAATCCTAGAATCCTAAACTTGGTAAACTAGTAAAACAAATCCTAAACACAATCTAGGAAACTAAATAAAGTCTTGTACATCAACTAGGAAACAAATAAAGTCCTAAATCTAGTTTCCTAACTTATTTTGTGCCCAAGAAAGGCAAATAACGAAATAGGAATTATTGCCAAGAATAAATTCCTCAACAATCTCCCCCTTTTGCCTTTCTGGACAAAATACTAAGACGCAAAAACAAGATCAAACAAAAACAACTAACTCCCCCTAAGTTAGTAAACTCCCCCTAAATAAAACACCCAATGTTATTAAGTCATCAACCCAACATTACAAAGTAACATTGATCAAACACTGATCACTTTACCAATTATCAAAACAAAACAGAATAAAAGGAACTTATTGACTTCGAACCCTCTTAGAACGACAAGGGGATGTCGAAGTTCCTTCACCCCTATCCTTTCGCTTCTTATTATCCTGCATTTTCTTAATCTTCTTCAAGGCCTTATTTCCAGAATGGATATTTTTCCTTCGCTTTTCTCGAGCAAGACTCGCCAAGGCCTCGGCAACAACCGTATCAGCTTCAACATCCTTATCAGCAACATCATCCTCACCAACCTCATTTGCATCGCCAACATTATCTCCCCCTTTTTGACCAGAAGGCAAAAGGGCCTCCATAAGCGAACCACGAAGTGCCTTCAGCTGGGCCATCTGCGCATCAATCCAAGCCACATGCACCTTAATAACCTGCGTAGAAATTGGGACCATGTTGGGACAAATTTTGGTAACACCAGTCCCAACACCACTAGCAACATCGGCTTGGAAAGGTGCCTGCCAAGGGAGATCAATAACCCTGGCACCCGTAATATGCTGGCCCTTCAGAGTAAACCAGTCAGCCTCCCCAGTAAGGACATCATCAGAAAGAAGCTCCAAGCCCTGATTCTCAAGCAGGCTGAAAATCAAAGAAGGAAAGCACAACGAAGCGGCTGACCTGGTTGTGGCAAACTTCGTAACATTATCAAAAACATTTTTCCTGAAACTGTACTTGACTCCCCGTCCAAGCCTGTACAAAAACTGGGCCTGAGGCCGCGTAACACACGTGCTATTCTTGGAGGGAACCCAATTGCAAATGGCCACCTTGTGCAAAATAGAATAGAGAGAAGAAAGCCTAGTGCTCGGCAGCTGTTCAAACCATGTATGCACCATACCGCAAGACAAAAATGAAATAACCTCATCCATATCATCCACAGTAGAATCACCCCGATATGGCTCAGTGCCAAAAAAATCATCAATTAAATCATGGGTGAAACTAAACACTCAACCACGCACAAACACTTTGCCATAGTTTACAGAGTTGGAATCGACAATCGACGACAACAAATCTGCATAAAACTCAACAACAATATCCCGGACAAATAGCATGGAAGTGGAAACTATGGAATACATACCTTTAAATTGGAGGTAGGCAATCAAGTTTTGTCGCTCAAACAGTTTAACTGGAACTCTGCGCTCAGCAATCATGTGGTAGGTTCGATAAGTATCAAACAACTCTGCAGCTTTGGCAGTCATAAACTTCTCCAAAAAATGCACCATATCCTTAAGCTCAGGGGTCTGAGAAGGAGTACCCATGGAAGACTGGGAATGAGAAGAGGCGTCAGAAGAAGCAGGCGTGGGAGCACGAGAAACAATTGGAACAGAGGCAGTGCTGGAGGACAAAACAGACGGAGAATGATGTGATGTTGGTATGGGGGAACCAACATGAGTAGCAACATAATCCTCCTTAGCAACCTGCTGTTTCTTCTTGTCCTTCTTGCAGGCATTAAGAATATCACGAAGAGGCACATCAAACGAGGAGTCAAGGGAATTCTCAAACAAATCAGAATCAAGCTCGGGTTGATCTGGACGAATCGGAGATGGAGGAGGAACAGTTGCAGTCGGCTTGGAGGAGCTAGTGACTTCGCCGGTGATAAAGTCGAAAATTGTATATGGAGGGGAGGAATACTCCATTGCAGTAGAGCCAGGAGAAACTTTGACGGTCACCGGAGTAGATGGCTTTGCACCCTTCCTCACAGTCTGCTTCCAGCGAGGCATCGTCGTCCTCGTCAGACTCAGAGCAGAAGTAAAAGGCGGCACGGATCCCTCAACCGGAGCTACAAGAACATAATCATCATCATCAGGGTCAGACATCACGGTGACATCCTCCGCGAGGTTCATGTGCTCAATGGGAACATTGCGGCACGGCCCTGCGCGGCTCTTCGGCACTGTAGGCGGCACAATACTAGGAGGTATGTTGCGCAACCGTAGGGACCTTTTCAAGGTAGGGTTCGCCACTCTTCCAAATGTTTAAGCAACAAATGCTAAATCCGGGGGATTATCGATATCTATCTCGTTCCCTGGCTGTCCTGGGAACACCTGGGCTTCAGGCACTGTGTCAATCGGCGGTGAAGCTGGAACAACATCATGAGATTCTTGTGGCGGCGAGGGCGGTGGTGATGTTGTTACCGGTGGTGGGATGGAAGAGGAACCACCACCGATTTCTTCGCGTATGTCCAGACCACCAACTTTGGGATAGGGTGCAGGAACCTGTTCGCCGGAGCGACGAAACTTTGCCAGCAATTTCGGAACAGATGAGGGCGGTGGCAAGTTCGACATCCTGCAAATTCTCAGAAACACAAGAGCTACAAGAAATCGAGATAATTGGAGAGAAGTAAGGGAGCTTGAGAGTTCAATTGGCAGAGGGTTGATGATCAAATGGTAAAAAAGATTCAGGTATTTATCCTTTAAAAAATGACCGTTGAAGGAGTGAGATAATAGAGAATAAAAGAAAACAAGCCTAATTTTACCACCAGCGGATTTTTAGGTTTTAAAACCACGATTTTTATTTCCTTCTAAAACAGAACCACTCCCCTTAAATTAAGGCTACTTGATCACAACACCAATACCATTATCTCTTCTTTAATTTATTTTTAAAAAAATAAATTGCACAACTCTTAAAACAAAATCAGCTGAAGTAGATAGTTAGAACAAGTGAACCATCAGCTCAGTAGTATCCATCTCGTGCAATATAAATTATTCTCGCTCCAAATTAAACTCGTTATTATCTGTCCAGCCGTCCGATTATAACACCACTGAAACACTTAGTTAACTAGATTCAAAACACAATTAAGAGATTTTAAGATAGACAAAAACAACAGTACGCACAACAAGATGGCATCTTCACAAAGTATGAATGTCCTATGGGATGCCTAAAATTCATACACTAAAAGAATATACATAAACATATTATGATTTATGTGACTTGATCCAATGTTGCTTTTTATTACTGACAAAATTATTAACCAACATTGCCTTAGGTGAAGTCAATGGAAGCTTACCCCTTAACCCAAGTTAATGACTACGTCAATATCTCTCAAGAAGGTGAAACTTAAATATTGGATCGAATTGTATCCAGATTTTCTTCATACTTGAAGGGATTTGAATCTTTTAATCTTCAGCAATTTCTGTTTAACACCTCTTATTTTTGGACTTGGGAGAAAACCAGTTTATGCGGGCAAGTCCCACAATCACCTAATTGAAGAGGTTGATCCTTTTTGTCATCACTTTTATTGCAACACCGGACCTTATTTCACTTTCAATCAAACTCAATACATTTGGATTATGTATGAAAAGAGAGATAAAAATGCATGCAAAAGTATACAGATGTTGTGACTGATGTTGACATTGGGTGTCAAAACATCACAAACCAACATTGGTTTAGACAATGCACATACCGAGATCTCTTCTCAAATGAGAGAAGGTCTCGAAATCTAATGCCTTAGTGAAGATGTCAGCAAGCTGATTATCTATTCCAATATGCTCAAGGCTAACAATCTTCCTCTCAACTAAGTCTCAAATAAAGTGGTACCTTATTTCAATGTGTTTGATTCGAGAATGCTGGACTGGATTTTTAGAGATGTCAATGGCACTGGAATTGTCACACAGCACAGTCAAGATACTACTGTGCAGACCATAGTCTTCTATCATTTGGTTTATCCACAATAATTGTGTGTACGCACTTCCAGCTGCAATGTACTCGGCTTCAGCTGTAGAAAGAGAAATACAATTTTGCTTCCTGCTGTACCAAGAGATTAGATTGTTACCCAAGAAAAAACAGCCCCCTGTAGTACTTTTTCTATCTACCACATCCCCAGCCCAGTCCGAATCAGTATACCTTACAAGCTCAGTACTAGTGTCTTTTGTATACCACACACCTAGTTCTATTGTACCAGCAATGTACCTAATAATTCTTTTAACTGCTTTTAGGTTTGACTCCTTTGGATTAGACTGATATCTAGCACACAAGCACACACTATACATAATATCAGGTCTAATTGCAGTCAAATACAACAGACTCCTATCATGCTTCTGTACTTGGTGTTATCAACACCCTTACCAACATCGTCTCTTGACAGCTTCACAGTTTTACCCAGTGGGGTTTTCTTATGAGTTTCACTTTCTAGCCCAAACTTTCTGACAAAGTTCTTAGCATATTTAGTCTGGGAAAGGAAAATACCGTCATCAAGCTGTTTGATTTGAAGACCAAGAAAGTATGAGAGATTACCTTCCATGCTTGATTCGAACTTTTGTGTACCTACTTTATAAAGATTTGTCAAAAAATTAAAAGCTCGCCCGCAAGAGAACGGGATCGCGTGTAGGTTGGTAAGTTGAACCGAATCGTCTCTCAAGAAAAACTAGGCTCGGAAGTTCCTTTTGTGTTTGTTGTTCAAGAATACGAAATAAAAATAAAATTCTAATCTAAACACATAAAAATAATAAATTGATTTAAACGAAGAACAATCAAAAATTAAGAGTTTTGAAAAGATTTTGAAAACAAGGGTTCTAGAGCTTCGAATCGTTTCCACGATCTCTTGGGAAAAACCCAATTGATGGTTCACGACGATTCTATGCTCTAAACCCGTTAGATCTAGCCAATCAATCTCATCAATATCATCATAATAATCTCATCACAATCATCCAAAATCACCAAGATCATACAATTCATCATACATGGGGGGTGGGTTGTTTGAAGATTGAATTATTCTAAATTAAACTATCAAGCATGAATTGAAAGCATATAATTAATTAAACTAAATTAATACTAAATTAAGCGAAGGAATTAAAGACTTACTAATTAAACGAGAATAGTTGCAGCGTTCCAAGCGAAGTCTTGAATCTAAATCATCTAAACTATCTAAGAACTAATCTACTTTATTCTGAATCTAAGAATTTAAAACTAAGAATTATGAAAATAAACTAAGAAATCGGAGGGCACTCGTTGGGGTTGTCAGCCCCTAAGAGGCCTTAAAAACCTTAGGAATAATGTGTATTTTCGAATGTGAGGGGTGGGGGGGTATTTTTAGGTGTAAGTGGCTTAGAATATGGGTCAAAATTAGGGTTTCCGCCCCTTCTAGGATGTTCAGCACTTTCCATGCCGGTTGGGCCCAAAGACGTCCCTTCTAGAAGGCCCAGAATCAGGAGGTGCTGCCAGCCCAGCTTTCTATACCGGTTGGGCCCAGCGACAGCCCTTCTAGAAGGTCCAAAACTGTCATTTCTTCAAATCGCGGCCCGTTTTCGCTGAAACTCTACTCGTTTGCCCATTCTTGAATACGGCCAAACCTAAATATCTCAAATACCTAAAATAAACATAAAATAAATTAATTATAATTAAAATACAGTAAAACAAGTTGGAGATAAGAAAATGTGAAAATATGCTCAATCTATCCAACTTTCACCGAAAATAATAACAAAAATGAACTAAAATACTAACTAAAATCAAGACAAATTCATGTTAATCAATGCTCATCTCAAATGTATCGGACATTCGAGTGATAAATTCCTTGATCATCTGCTCGTTAGTGGATCCAAATATAATATCACCCACATAAATCTGGACGATTAAGATGTGCTTATTGAATTTAAGAAGGAACAAAGTTTTGTCAACTTCCCCTTGTATAAAGTTCAAATAAATCAATCTCTTCTCAATCGCAAATTAAGTGTGTTATCAACAAAGAATCGGAAAAGGTCTTTTCGGGTTGTAATGTAAGGCTCTTTGGACGGGTATGGAATATATAAGTCATGTGGCTAAATAACTCACTCAACCTAATCTAATCACGAAGCAAAATTGCTTCACCTCGTTCAAAAATAAAAATACCACACTAAACACTTATAACATAGCCTTCAACTTGGGCTATTTCTCAACTCATGAACCGTAAAACCGACTTGTCGCTCAAACCACTTAAACACAATTGAAACTTATAATGTGCTTCTTATTCAACACAACTCTTTTGCCTCTTAAACATTAGGCTTCACGCAAAAATAAAAAATAAACACAAGCCTTTATTAGCGCGTAGGCAATGACTAACAAAAATTCACCAAGACTCACCATCCTTTTTTTTATTTCCCCCCTTATTATAATTTTTTTTATGGGGTCATTTCTTTTTTTTTTTCTTTTCTTTTCTTTTTTTTCTTTTTTTTTTCGGATGGTGGTCCTTAATATTATTATAAAAATCATAAAATCATAAATTCCTAACAAAATTTTAAAAACACTAATAACCAATAAAAATAGCGAACTCCTACCCCACGCTTTTAATGGTATAGTAGGGGTCGACTCAATAAAATCACTCAGGGCTATAGGCATGGATTATTTGGCTATGATTGACTCATTCGAAATTTATAGTGGCTAAAATATATGAATATGGCCGGAAATAGGGTTTTATATGTGCCTTAACCTCATTTTCAAAGTCAACTACACACAGCGATATCAAAGAGATATCAAGACAGAAACTTATTCAAGCACATGCAATGATGATAATCACTCAGGCTACTCATAGGCTTTTTGCATGAAAAAGTTTTGAATTGACGCTGATTTAAAGATTTTGCGAAATTAATTATGTCCAAGTACCATTTTACAATATATAAAATAATAATTTCGAAAAATTTATGCACTTATGCAAGCTCAAAAGACATGAACATCAAATAAAACTTAGTTAACTTCGACAGGCAAGCCATACAAACACAATTCAGTGCAGAAATATTGATTAATCATGTAAAATATTTTATTTTAACTTGCACAATTTTTCAAATATAAATCACAACTCAACCATCCCCCCTCTAAAACTCGAAAATCTCCTGATTGTCATAAATATATAGAAAACCAAAACAAAGAGATAAGGAGTAAGGGAACGTCCCTGAAAAGTCGTGGTCGAGTTTCTCCAAACAGCTATGTGCAATCATCCTTTGTCTCTAGTAGATTGAACGAAAATGTCTTGAATAAAATCTATAATTAGCAGAAGTAATTATCATTGGCGGGATCTTATTTGGGTCGAAGAAAAATCCATTCGAACTTGCATGTCATTCATTTTGATTTCTTCGTTTCTAATGATTAATCCTTCCTCGATAAAACTTCTACCTATTTCAGAAACCTAAAAAGAACAACGTAAAATAGAAAAAGATAAACTAAAAAGAAAAAGTATAGAAAAATTAGCTTGGGTTGCCTCCCAATAAGCGCTTGTTTAACGTCGAAAGCTCGATGCCTTCTACAAACGATGCTATCCTGGATCCAGAAATAAATGACGATTGTGCCACGCCTTAATGTTCTCTAAGATTTGGAAATTAAAAATACCAAGGCGGGCATGGGCAACAATTCGTAGAACAAAAACTTCTACTTGCTTCGGAGGTCAAAAAAGTGATAGTTGACCACCATGAACATATCAAACGTAAATTGGGGCACAGGGTGATCCTCTACTTTTGGAAAAATTAGGAAATCCGTCGAACAAATGAAAAATCCTCCAAACACTCCGAACCTCTTCACTTCTTTAACACCCCCCTCAATATTTTGAAAATAATTAAAATCTATAAAAAGGCAAAGGGGAGTGGGAATTTCTTCGACTACCTCAACCACCATTTTATTCGTATTCTCCATCAATGTGTCGGGTGGCTCGGTAAGAGGTTCGATCATCTCTTCCTTCTTCAAAAATTCATCCACCACCACCATTTCAGTATCAATTAAAGTATCTGGTGGATCTCCATACGTCTCGATAATCYCACTCGTCTCCAACTCGGGCAACTCGACTCCTCCATTCTCATTGAACTCCAACGGCTTTGAATCTCCAACGTCATTTGGATACTCCAGTGGCAACAACTCCTCATCATTATTCATAAAATATTCAAAAAGCGCAAGAGGTTCGATCTCCTTTGTATCCCCAAATTCCTCCTCCGCATGTATCTCTTCTAAAATTGGCTCCATCTCATTTTTAATATCCCCCAAATGTTCGTGCAAGTTTAAATCATCAATATCTATGGTGGGCTCCACCTCATCGAGAGTCAGTAGCTGTGGTTGACATGGAGATTCGTCCATCTCGTCCGACCATTTTGCTAAAGAAGTCATTATTTGACCAAGCATTGTCTCGCAATTCTCCATAGACTTAGATAGGTCATGGACCTGTTCAGTCATGCTAGTTATCTTCTCAGTTAGTTCCGCAATTTCGTTCTATTAACGAATGGTCTCGGCTTCTTGATCTTGCTGCCACGCCAAAAATTGATCGTCTTGTTTATATTCTTTATGGCTCGGGAAGTAGGGAATTGAGTTGGGAGAGACATAAGAATCGTGGCTTGAATAATGTTGGAAGGCAACAATTTTCTCTTGTGGCTCATCGTCAAATAACACTAAACATTCATTCGCCATATGTCCTCGGTATCCACAATGATTACATATTACATTAAACACATAGAACTTCCTCATGAACTTGTCGATTACGTCATACCACGTTTGCAAAGAATCGGGCTCTAACTTTTTGTACCATTGCATTGCTCGTTCCTCAAGTGAAAAGGTGAAGAGTCGCAACCGCACTTGTTCCCTTGTAAGCCCGAGAAGCGGAGAACTGTTGGTGATGAACTTGAATTTTCGCATGAATTTAAGCGCAWCTTCGTTTCGTTGTCCATAAAAAATCGGGAGGTTCTCTTGGTCGTACTCGTCTGGATAGTAATTCTGCATCGCGACGCTCAATGGAATGACCTGGCGAAGTGCATGGTGCCGATTGAACGGTGGTTCCTCGAACGAATAATACATTTTTTTTAATTTTTAATTTTAACAACTTTAAATAAATAAAAATATTTATAAACAATTTTTGATTTTAATTTATTTTTTTTTAAATTCGAAAAATAATAAATTAAAAATTAAAAATAAAATTTATGTTTTTTTTTTAAAAATAATTTTTTTTATTTTTTTATTTTTATTTTTAATTTCGAAAAATAATTTTTTTTAATTAAAAATAATATTTTTGATTTTTTTTATTTTTTTGGATTTTGGATTTTTTATTTTTTTTAATTTTAAAAGAAAAAAATATATATTTATTTAAAAAAAACGGTTTGATAAATCTTGGGTTTTGGTTGTAAACGAACCTTGCAAACACAACACTAAACACACAAGATTAAACGCACCGGTGGAAAATAATAAAAAAAGAAAAAAAACAAAAAATCAAAAATAAATAATAACGATAAACGAAACGAAATAAGAACACAAATAAGGATACGACGAACAAACACAAATATCACAACCTTTAGTTTTCCCCGGAAACGGCGCAAAAATTTTGATTCGAACTTTTGTGTACCTACTATATAAAGATTTGTCAAAAAATTAAAAGCTCGCCCGCAAGAGAACGGGATTGCGTGTAGGTTGGTAAGTTGAACCGAATCGTCTCTCAAGGAAAACTAGGCTCCGAAGTTCCTTTTGTGTTTGTTGTTCACGAATACGAAATAAAAATAAAATTCTAATCTAAACACATAAAACAATAAATTGATTTAAACGAAGAACAATTAAAAATTAAGAGTTTGAAAATATTTTGAAAACAAGAGTTCTAGAGCTTCGAATCGTTTCCACGATCTTTTGGGAAAAACTCAATTGATGGCTCACGACCATTCTAGACTCTAGACCCGTTAGATCTAACCAATCAATCTCATCACTATCATCATAATAATCTCATCACAATCATCCAAAATCACCAAGATCATACAATTCATCATACATGGGGGGTGGGTTGTTTGAAGATTGAATTATTCTAAATTAAACTATCAAGCATGAATTGAAAGCATATAATTAATTAAACTAAATTAATACTAAATTAAGCGAAGGAATTAAAGACTTACTAATTAAACGAGAATAGTTGCAGCGTTTCAAGCGAAGTCTTGAATCTAAATTATCTAAACTATCTAAGAACTAATCTACTTTATTCTAAATCTAAGAATTTAAAATATGAAAAGAAACTAAGAAATCGAAGGGCACTCGTTGGGGTTGTCAGCCCCTAAGAGGCCTTAAAAACCCTAGGAATAATGTGTATTTTCGAATGTGAGGGGTGGGGGGTATTTTTAGGTGTAAGTGGCTTAGAAGATGGGTCAAAATTAGGGTTTCCGCCCCTTCTAGGACGTTCAGCACTTTCCATGCCGGTTGGGCCCAGAGACGTCCCTTCTAGAAGGCCCAGAATTAGGAGGTGCTGCCAGCCCAGCTTTCTATACCGGTTGGGCCCAGCGACAGCCCTTCTAGAAGGCCCAAAACTGTCATTTCTTCAAATCGTGGCCCATTTTCGCTGAAACTCTACTCTTTTGCCCATTCTTGACTACGTCCAAACCTAAATACCTCAAAATACCTAAAATAAACATAAAATCAATTAATTATAATTAAAATACAGTAAAAGAAGTCGGAGATAAGAAAATGTGAAAATATGCTCAATCTATCCAACTTTCACTGAAAAAAATAACAAAAATGAACTAAAATACTAACTAAAATCAAGACAAATTCATGTTAATCAATGCTCATCTCAAATGTATCGGACATTCGAGTGATAAACTCCTTGACCATCTGCTCGTTAGTGGATCCAAAAATAATATCACCCACATAAATCTGGACGATCAAGATGTGCTTATTGAATTTAAGAAGGAACAAAGTTTTGTCAACTTCCCCTCGTCTAAAGTTCAAATAAATTAAATGTTGAGTTAGCCTTTCATACCAAGCTCTAGGAGCTCGTTTTAAACCATAAAGATCCTTTTTTAATTTCAAAACAAAATTCAGTTTTTGAGAATCTACAAATCCTTTAGGCTGCTCAACATACACTTCTTCACTTAAGAATCCATTTAAAAAAGTACTCTTAATGTCCATTTGATGCAATGAAATCTTCATATAACAAGCAACAGCAAGTAAAAGCCTTACCGACTCAATGCGAGAAACAGGGGCAAATGTCTCATCAAAATTGATTCCTTCAATTTGTGTATACCCTTGCGCAACCATTCGAGCTTTATTCCTTATGATGTTGCCAGCCTCACCATTATTGTTCTTTAATATCCACTTTGTTCCTGTCACGTGGGAATTTTCTAGACGAGGAACTAAATCCCAAACATCGTTTTTGGCGAATTGGCCCAGCTCTTCTTGCATTGCTTTTATCCAAAACACATCCTTGGGTGCATCCTCTACATTCTTGGGCTCTGTTTTAGAAAGGTACAAAGATTCACGAATCTTAAAACAGTTAGTAGACAGATAAACGTACCTAACCATTTCCTTGAAATTTATCTGTCGCCTTCTTGTACTCCTTTCATCTAAATCTCCAATCATTTGGCCCACGGGATGGTTTCTCTTAATTCTGGATGGGATATCCCTCGTATGAAGATCAATGGGATCAGCTGGATCTTCTTCTTCTGATTCAGAATCTGATTCCGTGGCGATTTGGCTTGATATTGGTTCTGATGTTGAGATCCCAGAATCAACATTGGTACCAACATCGCTTAAATCTTTGAGTTCAGCAACTGCATCTCTGTTTTCAATACCTGCACTATCATCTGAAGGAGTAGTGACATTTTCTTGAGGATTTTGATCATAGATCAGATCATTATCCTCGGTAGGTTTGACTCCACTCGTTAGATCATCGAACTTGACATTTACTGACTCAAACATGCTTCGAGTTCTAAGGTTAAACAACCTATATGCATGACTATTTTGGGAATAACCCATGAAAATGCACTTATCACTCTTTGATTCCAGTTTAGCTAGATGATTTCTATCGTTGAGCACATAGCAAATACATCCAAACACATGAAAATAGCTTAAGTTCGGTTTTTTACCCATCAAAAACTCATAGGGAGTAACACATGACCCTGGTCTAAAATAAGCCCTATTTATAATATGACATGCAGTATTCATTGCTTCAGCCCAAAAAGTTTTGCTATGCCATTCGAAATGAGCATAGTTCTAGTCATCTCAGCAAGAGTCCTATTTTTACGTTCAACTATGCCATTTTGTTGGGGAGTAATAGGTGAAGGAAATTCGTGACTTATGCCCTCCAAAGTGCAGTATTTTGAGAAGGATGCATTTTCAAACTCTTTACCGTGATCATTTCTAATCCTACCAATGTTCACATCAAATCTTACACAAAGCCTTTTTGAAAGTTTTTTGAAAGTTTCAAAAGTTTAAGATTTTTCTTTTACAAATTCTACCCAAGTGAACCTAGAAAAATCATCTACAATAACTAAAAAGTACCTCTTTCCACCAAGGATCTCTACTTCAAGTGGTCCTATGAGATCCATATGAAAGAGTTCGAAGCAAGAAGACTTAGTGAGGCTTTGATGAACTGGATGTGGCACCCTTACCTGCTTTCCTTTCTGGCATGCATCGCACACAAGAATGATCTTGGTGTTGAGCTTAGGCAGCCCAGACACAGCTTCTTCCTTTGCTAGCCTGTCCATCATCTTGTAGTTGCCATGCTCGAACTTTTGATACCACACCTCAACATCACTCAATTGAGACAGTTTGCAAAAGGCATCACTTTGGATTTGGTAGCAGTTACCCGAAGTCCTTTGACCAGTGAGAATACATGGTCCATTCTCCTCGTAGACTTCACACTTCTCACAGTTGAATTTGACAATAAAACATATGTTGCACAGTTGACTTATGCTTATCAAATTTGCAGTAAGTTCTTCTACCAGCAGCACATTTTCCAGAGTTACAATGCCGAGAACATGGAGAGTTCCTTGACCAACTATTTGGCCATTTGCACCTCCACCATACTTTACCTTTCCACCTCGAAATATGACAATGTTGGAAAGTAGTTCTTCTGACCCAGTCATATACTTCGAGCATCCACTATCGAAATACCAGGCTCCAGGGATGTGAGATTTCAGGAAGTTGTGGATCATATTGCACTTGATGGTATTTTTCTTGACCCACACTTGTTTAAATCTGGTGTTGGTATTGATGTTGGTAACACGGGAACCAACATGGGATTTGGTAGTCACATTTGTTCTCTGAAAGTGTCTTCTCTCGCCAATAATCTTCCATCAAAAAGGTCGAATGTGACCTGGCTCACCACAATGATATCACAAAAGCTGTCTCCTTCTCTTCTTATGCCGTTTGGTCAATTTTTGTTCTTAGTTTGAGGAATGTGTTGGATGACTCGTTTTATAGCCAATTCCATGCTTTGAGGTTTCTGGGAAGCTTGTCTCCAGGATTTCGTCGAGCTTTGCCTTCCCTTTGTTCAGATTGGTGATAGTTCCTTGAACCTTTATCAACTCGGTTCTCACTTTGTCTAGCTCAGCATCCTTCTTGGTGAGCGACGTTTCCAAGCGAACAATATATATCGAGTTGATCATCCTTCTCCTTGGTTAGTCTTTCCACTTCTTTCATGAGATCCTTGACCTTGAGTACCTGTTTTCCCCAGCTGACAAACAGTTGCTTGTGCTCAACACTTAACTGCTCGTACACCTTAAGATAATCCGTAGTCTCTACATTCAGTCACACGATGTTGGTTTCAAGGATACCAACATGGACATCATCGTCCCACACAACATTGGAGATCAAGGACGGAACAGGTTCGGTTGACTCGGAATCATTGACATCCTCAGTAAAGTCTGTAGCAACCATACTCTTTTTCCTAAGAGTGTTAGGACACTCATTCTTATAGTGTCCCCAACCCTTACATTCATGGCATTGCACCTCATTGAGTGGTTCGAGGGACTGGATATATTGGGAATTGATGATGTGGACTGAGATCTGGGTAGAGCTCGTCCAGTAAACTTTGGAGTAGACGTCTGTGTCCTGGACTTTGTGCTTGAGCCTCCAATGCTGTTCTTCTTCTTCAAGAAATTATTGAAACATTGGGTCACAAAAGACAATTCGTCCTCCTCAAGCGTAATAGATTCCATCTTTTTTAGAATCCCATTCAAATCAAACTCCTCATCATCTTCATCGTTGTCTAGGTTTGTATCGGAGGAGAGGGCCACATTCTTCTCTTTTAAATTGGAACTAAGGTGTTCCATATCATAATTCTTGAGGTTTCCGACTAAGGTGTTGAACTCTATATCATCAACATCTTTGGATTTTTCATATTAAATTTCTTTGTGATCGATCTCAGTAGTTTTCCCACAAGACGTGAGTTAGTTATTGATTCTCCAAGCTCTCTACACTCGCTTGTAACATCAGAAAGTCTCATGGCGTAGTCCATGATAGACTCCTTTTCGTTCATTCTCATTGCTTCGAAAGTAGACATCAGCATTCTCAGTCTTGATTTCTTCACGCTTGCAGTTCCTTCACACACCCTTTGAAGTGCGTACTACACATCCTTTGCTGAGTGGCAATTCTTGATGACTCTGTAGTAGCTTGCATCAACATATCCACACAAAGTGTTGATGCATTTGGAATTCCAGTTTGCATTAGCTATTTCGTCAGAAGTCCAATCTTCCACTTTCTTATCGATGGTGTCACCTTCACCGTCAGTGACACGTGGCTTTTCCCATCCAATTAGAACAGTTCTCCACGTACGCTCGTCAATGCTCTTTAAATCCACCGCATCCTTTGTTTCCAAAGGGAATAGTTATCCCCATTGAGGATCGAAGGCCTTGGGTTGCCTTGAGCATCCATAGCACCTAAAAATAAGGATCAGTACTTAAAAGGTTAAGTAACCAGCTCTAGATTCCAATTGTTAAAATTTGAAGGTCTATGATTTTGAATATAAGTTTCAGTTTGTGATGTTGTTTAGCCAACACTGGTTGAGAACATCAACCAGAGTTAATCAAAAATTATGCAGCGGAAATTAAATTAAGAACACAGCAAATTAAATTAAATTCACAAGTAAAATACTTGTGAACTTGGGTGTACAAACCCGAAAACTATATTACTTTCTTGTTCGATCAATACAAAAATATTAAGTAATATATGAAAACTAAAATATCAAAAACTTGATACTAAATACTTGTCGCCGTGATGGCAAGATCTTCTCCGTTGGTTAGCAACTTTGAAGAACTTGATAATCTCGAACAATAGCTCCAAGTAGTCTTCTCTTCTTCTCCCTTACTGTGCGTGTTGCATTGCATCTCTTCTCAAAAATTCCGTGCTTGAAAAGTGCTTCCAAGCTTTAAGATTATCTTGTCTTAAATAGACAATTCTAGAATCCTAAACTTGGTAAACAAGTAAAACAAATCCTAAACACAATCTAGGAAACTAAATAAAGTCTTGTACATCAACTAGGAAACAAATAAAGTCCTAAATTTAGTTTCTAACTTATTTTGTGCCCAAGAAAGGCAAATAACAAAATAAAAATTATTGGCAAGAATAAATTTCTCAACATAAATAAAAAGAGATTTCGGCATAAACCAATGCGGTTCTTGATTTTCCTAATATTCAAAAATGATACAAATAACAACTATAAGAATGAAAAAAAAAGTTTTTTTTAATTAAAGCGCAACAATGGTGCATCGCCAGTGCAACTTATTTTGTTCAAACAATGACAGACAGATAAACAATTACAGTGACAGACAAACAGTAACAGTGACAATCAATGACAATAGTCGAGTTCAAATGATACCTTTGATATAAAATAATACAATTAAACTTAAGATTAAGCACTATCACAATGCACACTTGCATACTTTCCCTCAAATATTATTTTTCAAAAGACTTATACAAACATAATAGTATGTTTAAGCAACAGGTGCTTCTTGATTTGGAAAATCTCAAACTTTCCAGTTAAAAATATTTAACTCACAGATAAGCACAAACAACGCATTATAATTTGAGAATTTTCAAACTCCCCAGTTTAAGAAAGTTTTACTCACCTTATTTGAAGTTCTTTCCAAAATCAAGCAAATTGCTAAGTCGACTTTACGAGGTTTCCAATCAGTACATGAAAGACCTCAACACTTCCGAATAAAAGTCCATGTTGAGTCCTAAAATATAATATATTTATAATAATTATAAATATAACATAAAATAAAGTAATATCTAAGATCTGAAGACACTTGAAAATGAAACTAATAATCTACAACACAGAATATGATAGTAAGAACGTTCAGGCCTCGATTCCTGAAATCTGGAGTTTTCAAAGGGTAAATTTGTAATTTTGGATACGTGTTACGAATGAGAATATTATAAAAAAGTCACGGTTCGAATTTGAAATTATTTGGAAGTAGTTTGACCCATTTTGTCTCAAAAATAAGAAAGTTGTAGGTTTCTGAAAAATTAATAAAGTAATTGGGGTCAAAATATAGTTTTAAGAACTTTTAAAAGTTTGTGGGGTCAATCTGCAGTTTCAAAAGACCTGGTTTGGGGTCAATTAGGATAAATCAAAACTTGATTTCAGGGGAATAAACTTAAAATTAGAGGGTTCAAATTGAAGTTTTAAAATCTTCAATTGGGTCCAAAACTATATCTAATTCTCAAAAGTCAACCCATAAAGTATTAACCCATTTCATTTTCACCCTAAAACTTCAAAAATAATGTGCAGCTATCCTTCCCCTCGACATCACCTCAGCCTGGCACCACAATCCTCACCTGTTATCACCACGCCATCAGCCATCGCCAACAATACACACAAAACACGCGGCCACACACACAAATACTTACATATACGCACAACCATTCAAGCTCAAAAACCCGACAGGAAAAGAGCAGAAACATGAAATAAATTAAGTGATTTTGAAGATTAAGTAAATACAAAAAAATTGATATATTATAAGTTAAATTTGGACCTGCCGTTCGCCGGAAATCGGCCGTCGAAGTTCGACGGCGCCGGCCCGAAACGTGACAGCATGCAGGAACTTCGCCAGCATTTTGCCGATGATCCAGAGCTCTGATCGTAGATCCGGAGGTGGCGTTGGAAACCTTAGTTAATTGACTTCTAACTGTAAATTTTCGTAAAGATCGGATGGTCAGATTCTTACCAGATTTTTGACGAAATCAATGGTCGTCGTGCGTGAGACCAAAATGAAAGAAGAAAAAGATGTGTTTGCCCTCCTCGTCTGATTGAAGTTGAGAATATAAAGATGGCAAAGGCGATTGATCATTGGGCTTGACTTGGGCTTTGTTTATGAGCTCAAGTCATTGGGCTAGGCGCAATGGTTTGGGCCTATTTAATAAGTATAAGTTTGAAGTATTCTACGCCCGATTTAACATATTGGGTCAAAATAAAAATATAAAATATTTATTTGATCTCGCTTCAAAATAAAATGAGTAGAAATAAAAATTTCATAATTTCCAAAATACATTCCAACAAATATTATTGTAATAAAATATTTCAATTAAAATGAAATAAAAATAGTGATATAAGGAATAATCAAATTAATTTAAATAAATTATAAGAGTAAATAGACGGGACTTTACAATATATATATATATATATATATATATATATATATATATATATATATATATATATATATATATATATATATATATATATATATACACACACACACAATAGAGAAAATCTTGAAGTGTCCCATTTGGAAAAGACGATTTAGCTCGCGAGTATTGATTATGATTCATCTCTGAAGGCGTCACCCGAATGACCGATTGGGCTCACTAAAATAGCAGATCGGTTGCAGCTCCAGTGGATCTGTTGCCGCGTGGCCAATCGAAACCCATAGAAGAGGTAGCAACAGCATTGCCCTGGTGGTCATGGAGGCCTCACCTCCAACACTTCCATCCCAGAGAAACGAAATCGTGATTGTTGCACCACCACCACCACCACTTGTGGGAAATAGAATGGAGCTAGCCTTGTATGATGAGCATCGGAAGCTAGAATTGCCTTTGAATGAATGTGCCAAAAGAAGAAGATGGTGGCAATTAGTGTGTTTCTATATATATATATTTTTTCTATTGTTTGAAGAAGTCCATGTGGGAAGAGATATGTAGCTAATTTGATAAATTTGTAATATTATATAAAGTGGAATCACATTTTATTATTAATGTAGCTATTTATTTATCGTTGAATATTTGTGTTTCTTTATTTTCATTCTATTATTATCAGCACTATATCTTTGTGAAGTTAGAAAAATTATAACCGCAAACTGGGAGAGCTACTTTTTAGTAAGTTATCAAGTTTTCTTTTTAATGTGTATTATAGATATTACTCAAGGTATGAATTCTTCTTACAAATAAAGGACAACAAGATATACTCAATGCACTGATATTAAAATGGCAATAGAAAGAAATAACCACGTATAAGGGAATAAAATAAAATAGTTTGTCGCGGATACATATAGATATTTATTTAACTGCACGAGCCTAGACATTATTAATAAAACCGACTTCAAAAGCCAATGTTTTTCTACTTAACAAAATATTATTAATAGAGGTTACAAGGATTCATTTTGCTAATACGAGAGTTGTTAAAAATACAATAGATGGATGAGCCAATCCAAAAATACAATAGATTGACCTAGGTCTTTCTAATGGAATATATAGATTGTTCTTTAACTCATTACCAATGAATACAGTTAAATCCACAAAGTTGGTATACGTGCTGGAAATTTCCGCGTCAGTTTTAAAAAGGTACGTTGTGATAATGTACAATGAAAGAAGTATGTAAACATAAATTTACAAAATGGAAAAGGTTTTACTAGGATTTATATCAACTGCAGCCATTATTGCAGTGATTGTACTCACAAAATTAAAATCACAAGCAGGAAGTTTCTACTACAAGCGCTAAGTTATCTTTAGACTAATAAATACTCGTTTTGTGTCAAATAAGGAAAGAGAAATGAGAGCGTTATACAATCGATAAAATACTTATACTTTCGAAGTAAATAAAAAGATTTTTCGGCATAAACCAATGCGGTTCTTGATTTTCTTAATATTCAAAAATGATACAAATAACAACTAAATGAAAGAAAAAAAAAGTTTTTATTTAAAGCGCAACAATTGTACAACTCCAATGCAACATTATACAAATCTCATAATAGCTCCCATTTGTTACACATTATCGAAGACTGAATTTTCGCGTCCTTTGCTAATACTTTGTTGGGCTGTTGGAGTCGTCTTAGTCTAGATAACAGATTGAAATTGGTTTTTCAACTGATGTAGAATGTTTTTTCTTAGTAGTAGTGATCGTCGAAGGGTAATGTAACATCCATACATCCAATACATTATTTAATTATTTAATTTTCATCATGCTTTAAAAATATAATTCTAGTCCCAAGCTCGTCGCCATAATACGACTTCCTATTTTAGTTTTAAATAATCTAAGAACTCTAATTAAGCGAATTTATAGTTCGGTTTCAAATAAAAATATATTATCAACTTCTAAGAAATTAGTATAATTATTTAGTTATTTATTTATTTATTTAAATTATTTTTGAGTCGTCAATGAAATAATTTTCAATCTATAAAATTATTATAATTTATTCATATTATAGTTATTTTAATACTTTAAAATGTTATTGGGTCGTCACGGAATTAATTGATTTAAACTGAAGTCGTCAATTGGGTTGACTCCTTTTGGACTTTAGAATCGAGCCCAACGATAAACCGAACCCACTAAACTCCCACCCTAACTTTCCTAAATTAAGTTCATCTTTGGTTTATAAACCAAAGTCCTTTTTTCTTCATCAGCCGTTCCTAATCATCCTCAAACCCTCTCAAAAATTTTAGACTCTTTTTCACTTTTCTGCAAACAGCAGCAAGCATCAGGTAAACACACCTCTTCTGTTATTTTTTTTTCTTTACTTGAACACAGCCGAAATCAAAGTTTTCGGCAGCCATCGTAATCAAATCGGCTGCCGATTTCCAATCACCCCGGCCACCGTTACAAACCAAATAACAGCACCATCGCCATGCCTACTGCCGAAGCGCTGGCACACGGCACCGTCCAACCCAACTATGGCCAAACCACGGCCAATCCTAACCCGAAACCAGCCAAGGCACCACCGTCACCATACCGAACCACCGCTAACCACAGACCCGAGAGCCATCACTATCTCCGCCGGCACACCCTCTGGTCGTAACCTTGTTCTGGCCACCGACTAAGGAAAGCCGCTGCCGCCAAGGACCCAAACCCGAAGCCACGACCACGCCTGCCACCCACCCAGCCGTAGCCAAACCTCAACGCCACCTTGCAGCCATGACGCCACCTCTGCATCGCCGAAACCACGATGGCCCAACCCACGGGAATCACCCAACACCACCGTCCAAACCATCCTCACCAAAATCGCCGACGCCGAGTTCTGAAATTGGGGAAGAAAGCCGCCGCCGCCGTCCGCTGCTGCGACCAATCACTGAAAAACGCCAGCCGCCGATCGATTGAAGGAGGAGGTGCCGGCCAATCCTAATTCTTGGAGAAGAAAATTGCCGGTTGCACCTCCTTGCCAGTTCTTCGCMACCATCGCGCCGCCGATTGCCACCGCCTGCACCTTCAGCCGCCGGCGACGACTGAGGAAGGGAGAGAGAGTCTGGCCGAGTCCGGTTTTGGGAGAGAAAGGAAGAAGAAGGGATAAGAGGCAGACGGGTTTGAAGGATTAAGGACTAGGGATTGAACCCTTTTAATCCAACTTTTTAGAAATCACCAATTTACCCCAGCCTCTTTCCACCTTTTCAATTGAAACCCCAGATTTCCAATAACCCCTATCCAGCCCCAAAACATATTTTAAAACTGCACTCCAGTCCTTTTTAATTATTATTGCTATTATTATTATTATTATTAATATTATTATTGTTATTATTATTATTATTATTATTATTATTATTATTAACATTATTATTGTTATTATTATTACTATTATTATTATTATCATTAATATTGTATTATTATTACTATTATTATTATTATTACTACTTTAAATATGAAAAATACTAATTAAATATATTTTTCTAATTTATTAGGTGACGAGCATTAAGGGGACTTAGGATTTCAACTACGTGCATATCACTCGACTTTCCACGACATATTTACGAGGTAGGGACCACCGACTTGTCTTGTGTTAAATTATATCTGCTCAAATCTACGTACAATGTATATCATGAAATTCTATGTTTATAAATTAATATAGCCGTGGACCGCAAAAGTTGTCCGTGACCGGGGAAAAGGGTCATTGGGTTTATCCCAGCGTGCTATATCCAATGAATTAAAACCAGGGGCCTTAAGTGTCTGTGACCGGGAAAAGGGTCATCGGGGAAACCCGCCGCGTTTTAGCTGCAGTCAACTGTTTTCTACGATAAAATTATGAATTCTATGGTTAATTGTGCTATTTGTGAGTTGTATAATTTTGCATGGGTAAGTCGGTGTAACTATTGAGTACGTTGAGCTCATCCCAAATCAACGACGTGTTTTTCAGGTACAAATGAAGATGTCGAATCGGATGGGAAACGAGTAGGGGAATGAAAAGTCTTGATGTTGATTTTATGTTTTAAATCTCGTTTCATTGTTTTAAATAAGGGTTGAACTAGACATAAAGAAGTGTTTTTGATTATAAATTACTTTTGATGGTGATTTGGGTTATTTATATTATGATTATTTCCGCTGCGTAATTCTTGAACGTTTTTAAAAATGTAAATCTTTTAAATTAAAATCATGAAAACTATACATTTATTGCGACGCCAAGATTTTCCCATTTAATTACTTAAAAATATAAATCATTTTTCGACTAAAGTGAAATTGGGGCGTTACAAAGGTGGTATCAGAGCCAAGGTTTTGATTGGTTCTGTAGACTCGTTTCGTTTTTGAAAATCAAAAAGTTTATAAAATAAATATTTGGGTTACTTAAATAATCTTCATTCCTCCTCGTTGAACATTCGTCGATATCCTCAAGGTACTAAAGTTCATTATAATTGTTTAATCATTTATTTAAAATTCCATGTTATACCATGATTGCATTGTATTGGGTATGGATGTTTATACTATGTATATGATTGCTTTGTCTTGGGAATGGTTGTTGATGCTAATGGTATGATGACACTCCAAGGCATGGAGGCTTTCAAGAATTATGGTTTTTCGGAGGTTGATACGGTGGGGTCTTACTTGTTGACCAAACATTGTTTATGGCTCTTGGCAAGAAAATGTAAATCTTACGACGTATATGGAGAGTTATACCTCGTAATTAACCAAGTAAAAATTTTGATGACATTAGGATATGGCGTCAAACCGAGGAAGAAGAAGCGGGAACCGGGTTAATGAAGGAAACCCACCCCACTTCGACCAAACGACCGTTGAGGCTATGGATACGGTTTTCACCAACTTCTTCCAACGCCTTCAAGATAACGGTTTGGGGAATGGAGKCAACAACTCGAGAGCAGTGGATCAGTTCCGTCAGTATCGACCACCAACTTTCAATGGGAGAGATGGACCTGATGCAGTGGAGGAGTGGTTTCGATCGCTAGAAAGAATCTTTCGAATGATAGCGTGCGACGACGTCCAGAAGGTCACGTGTGCCACTTTTCAGCTAACTGAAGATGCTGACCACTGGTGGGAAGGTTATTGGAGAAACTGTTCGGAGGCAGAGCGAGACGCCTTCACTTGGAACAAGTTCAAAACGGTGGTTTTGGAGAAGTTTTTCCCGCGCTCGTACCGCGATCAGAAGGAGACCGGGTTCCTGAATCTCAAACAAGGGAACTTGACGGTCACTGAGTACGAGAGGAGGTTTAACAAGTTGAGCCGTTTCGCTACACACCTGGTGGACACCGATTCGAAGAAATCATTGAGGTTCAAAAGAGTTTTTAGGGCTCAACTAGCGGGTATCCTTTCAGCACAAGGTGATCTCCCATACTCGGAAATGGTTAAAAGAGCCCAAGACGTGGAGTCAAGTCTTGGGATGGATGAGGTGAAGACAAAACCCATTGCTTCGGTGGACAAGAGGAAGTGGGAAGGAGGAAGCTCCAACCATGGAAAACAACAGAAAACTGGTGGCGGAAACTTCCAGCAAGGGATGGATAACAAGCCCATGTGCAAAAGTTGCGGTAAGAGACATTTCGGAGAATGCCTCCTGAGGCAAGGAAAGTGTTACCGCTGCCATCAGAGTGGGCATACAGCGCCTTTCTGCACCGTGTTCGGTCAACGGCAAAAAGGCGGTGGAGTGCCAAGGCCAGGACCGGCTACTGGAGGAAATGCTCGAATGTATGCCATGGCACGCAATGAGGCTGAAGAGAACCCTTGAGTTATAACAGGTATGTTGACTGTCTCGGGAATTCCTACTTTTGTGCTTTTTGATACGGGTGCTTCGCACTCTTTTGTGTCGAAGAAATTTTGTGATTTAACTGAAGTTAAGAGCACTAGAGTAGAGGAACCCTTAGAAGTTGGTTTACCATCCGGAGACGTAATGGTCACGAACTTAATGGATAAGGGAGTGAAGATCGATGTAGGAGGAAAGAATCTCGAGGCTGACTTGTATGTGATCGAAATGAGAGATTTCGACTTGATATTAGGAATGAACTGGCTCACGAAATATCAAGCGAAGATACAATGTCGCGAAAGGGAAATAACTTTCAAACTCCCAGAAGGTGGAAAGATCAAGTTCTTTGGAGCCAAGACCAAGACGGTGCCACAAGTGATAACGGCAATGAAGGCCATTAAGCTATTGAAGAAAGAGAGATGCCAAGGTTTCCTGGTGAATTTGGTGAGCAATTCAGCGGTCGAGGTGACATCGCACGAAGTGCCCATCGTCCGAGATTTTAAGGACGTCTTTCCGGAAGAGTTACCAGAATTACCGCCTAGTCGTCAAGTCGAGTTCACAATTGATTTGACACCAGGGGCAKCACCTATCTCAAAGGCACCTTACAGGATGGCATCGAAGGAACTTCAAGAGCTAAAGGCACAAATCCAAGAGTTGTTGGGTTTAGGTTTTGTCCGACCGAGTGTTTCACCGTGGGGAGCACCGGTCCTCTTTGTTAAGAAGAAAGATGGGTCAATGAGAATGTGTATCGATTATAGAGAACTAAATCGACTCACAATAAAGAACAAGTACCCGTTACCTCGTATTGAAGACTTATTCGATCAATTGAAGGGAGCAATTGTCTTCTCTAAGATCGACTTAAGGTCGGGGTATCATCAGTTGAAGATCAAAGAGAGTGACATTCCGAATACTGCTTTCAGAACAAGATATGGACACTATGAGTTTGTTGTGATGCCATTCGGGCTAAGCAATGCTCCAGCAGTGTTCATGGATTTCATGAATAGGGTTTTCCACCCCTACTTGGATAAGTTCGTCATAGTCTTTATCGACGACATCTTGATCTTTTCGAAGATTCAAGAAGAGCACGAAGAACACTTACGAATAGTGTTGGGAACACTTCGCAAGGAGAAGTTGTATGCGAAATTCAGYAAGTGCGAGTTTTGGATGGACCGAGTAGTGTTCCTTAGTCACATCGTCACTGCTCAAGGGATAGAAGTGGATCCATCTAAGGTTGAAGCTATTAATGGATGGGCCACCCCCACAAATGCGAGTGAAGTTCATAGTTTTCTGGGTCTAGCAGGCTACTATCGAAGATTTATCGAAGGATTTTCTAAGATAGTTGTGCCGATGACTCGACTTA
>BMAC01000341.1:123051-162017 GCA_014905375.1 Phtheirospermum japonicum
TTTAAAACTGCACTCCAGTCCTTTTTAATTATTATTGCTATTATTATTATTATTATTATTATTATTATTATTATTATTATTAACATTATTATTGTTATTATTATTATTATTATTATTATTATTATCATTATTATTATTAACATTAGTATTGTTATTATTATTACTATTATTATTATTATCATTAATATTGTATTATTATTACTTTTATTATTACTACTACTTTAAATATGAAAAATACTAATTAAATATATTTTTCTAATTTATTACGTGACGAGCATTAAGGGGACTTAGGATTTCAACTACGTGCATATCACTCGACTTTCACGACATATTTACGAGGTAGGGACCACCGACTTGTCTTGTGTTAAATTCTATGTGCTCAAATCTACGTACAATGTATATCATGAAATTCTATGTTTATAAATTAATATAGCCGTGGACCGCAAAAGTTGTCCGTGACCGGGGAAAAGGGTCATTGGGTTTATCCCAGCGTGCTATATCCAATGATTAAAACCATGGGCCTTAAGTGCCTATGACCGGGGAAAAGGGTCATCGGGGAAACCCGCCGCGTTTTAGCTGCAGTCAACTGTCTTCTACGTTTAAATTATGAATTCTATGGTTAATTGTGCTATTTGTTAGTTGTATAATTTTGCATGAGGTATGTCGATGTAACTATTGAGTATGTTGAGCTCATCCCAAATCAACGACGTGTTTTTCAGGTACAAATGAAGATATCGAATGAAAGGGAAACGAGGAGGGGAATGAAAAGTCTTGATGTTGATTTTATGTTTTAAATCTCGTTTCATTGTTTTAAATAAGGGTTGAACTAGACATAAAGCAGTGTTTTTGATTATAAATTACTTTTGATGGTGATTTGGGTTATTTATATTATGATTATTTCCGCTGCGTAATTCTTGAACGTTTTTAAAAATGTAAATCTTTTAAATTAAAATCATGAAAACTAGACATTTATTGTGACGCCAAGATTCCCCCATTTAATTACTTAAAAATATAAATCATTTTTCGACTAAAGTGAAATCGGGGCGTTACAGGTAAAAAGTATATGAAATGGGGAGAGAAATTCTTTCACAATCGAAGAGTACATGATATTAAAATTAATGGACTATCTACGCTCCCATTTGAGTTAATGCATCCTTTGTTTAGTTTGGGAACCCAAATATAAGGAAGCCGAGAAGAATTGAAACTTACTCAACCTAGTATAAGGAGCCTAATTTATTTTATTTAGTCAATTTGCAGTAGGCTCTTCCTTCCTTTGATTTTAAGCTTGAATACTGTAAAATTTGAAGGTCTATGATTTTAAAAATAAGTATCAGTTGTGATGTTGTTAACAATGTTAACCAACAGTGAATAACAGAGTTAAATGAAAATTATGCAGCGGAAATAAAGCTTAAGAACACAGCAAATTAAGTTCAGTTCACAAGTAAAAGTACTTGTGAACTTGAGTGTACAAACCCGAAAAATATATTACTTTATTGTTCACGATCAATACAAAAATATGAAGTAATATATGGAAACTAAAATATAAAAAACTAGATACTAAATACTTGTCGCCGTGATAAAAAGATCTTCTCCGTTGGTTACGCAACTTCGATGAACTTGTTAATCTCGAACAATGGCTCCAAGTAGTCTTCACGTCCTTTCCTTGTTGTGTGTCTTGCGTTGCGTCGTGTGCTTCTCCAAAATTCTGTGCGTCTCTAAAAGTTGTTTGAAGCGTTAGGATTCTCTTGTCTTAAATAGACAATCCTAGAATCCTAAACTTTGTGAACAAATAAAACAAATCCTAAACACAATCTAGGAAACTAAATAAAGTCTTATACATAAACTAGGAAACAAATAAACTCCTAAATGTAGTTTCATAACTTATTTTGTGCCCAAGAAAGGCAAATAACAAAATAGGAATTATTGCCAACAATAAATTCCTTAACAATGTCCTCCTTTTGTCATTCTGGACAAAGTACTACGACGCAAAAACAAAAACTACTAACTCCCCCTAAGTTGGAAAACTCCCCCTATATAAAATACCCAATGTTATTAACACAGCCAACCAACATTGTTCGTTTCAACTTATCAAAACAAAACACAAGGAACTTATTGACTTCGGACCCTCTTCGAACGACGAGGGGATGTCGAAGTTCCTTCACCTCGATACTTACTCTTCCTCAACTGCTTTCATTTCATCTTCTTCAAGGCCTTATTGCGCAAATGGATACTCTTTATTCGTTTTTCTTGAGCAAGACTTGCCAAGGCTTCGGCAGCAACATCATCCTCTCCACTAGCCTCTTCACCAGCATCATCATTATCATTCTCCGCGTCGCCAACCTCATCATCTCCCCCTTTTTTACCAGAAGGCGAAAGGGCCTCCACGAGAGAGCTACGATGTGCCTTCAGCTGAGTCATCTGCGAATTAATCTAAGCCACATACGCAAGAAGGACCTGCATAGAAATGCGGACCATGTTGGGATCGATCGTCCCAACACCACTAGCAACATTGGCTCGGAAAGGCGCCTGCCATGGAAGATCAATAACCCGTGCACCTGTAATGTGTTGACCCCTCTAAGCAAACCAGTCAGCCTCCCTAGTAAGCACATCATCAGGAAGAAGCGCCAAACCCTGATTCTCAAATAGGCTGAAGATCAAAGAGGGAAAGCACAACGATACGGTGGACCTAGTGGTGGTGAACTTCGTGACAATATCAAACACATACTGCCCGAAGCTAAACTTGATTCCTCTCCTAAGATTATAAAAAAATTAGGCCTGAGGCCGCGTAACACAAGTCGTGTTCTTGGAGGGAACCCAGTTACATATAACAACCTTGTGCAAAATAGAATAAAGGGAAGAATGATGAGTACTAGGCAATTGCTCAAACCACGCATGAACCAAACCCCAGACAAAAAGGATATAACCTCATTCATATCGTCCATAGTCGAATCACCCCAATTTGGCTCAGAGCCAAACAATTCATCAATTAGATCAGGGGTAAAGGAAAACACTTTGCCATGCACATAAACTTTGCCATAATTCACAGAATTCAAATCAACCATAGATGGTAACAAATTGGCAAAAAATTCCACGACTATATCACGGACAAAAGGCATGGTAGTCGAGACTGTAGAATACATACCTTTATGATGAAGATAGGCAATCAAGTTTTGTTTTTCAAACAACTCAACTGGGACTCGGCGCTCAGTGATCATGTGTCGGGTTCGGTATGTATCAAACAACTCTTCGGCCTCGTCAGTCAAAAACTTTTCCGAAAACGGCACAATATCCTCAAGCTCAAGGGTCCAAGAAGGAGTACCCATGGAGGACTGGGAGTGATCAGAGGTCAAAGAGGGAGTCGAAGCGTGAGCAGGGGATGTGGTATCAGCAGCGGCAGAGCTAGAGGATGAAGCAGACTGGGAATGATGTGACGTTGGAATGGGGGAACCAACATGAGGAGCAACATTGTCCTCCTTAGCAACCTTCTTTTTCTTCTTGTCCTTCGTGTAGGTAGAAAGAATATCACGAAGAGGCACATCAAAGGATGATTCAGGGGAGTTCTCAAACAGATCACAATCAAACTCGGGTTGATCACATCGAACTGGAGATGGAGGAGGAACAACAGTAGACGGTCTGGATGAACTAGTGACCTCTCCTGAAAAAATAAATCTAAAATAGTATATGGAGGGGATGAATGTTCAGTTTCATTGGAACCTGGAGAAACCTTGACGGCTGCCGATGTAGATTTCTTGTCGGCCATCTTCACGGTCTGCTTCCGGCGAGGTGTCTTCTTCCCCATCAGACTTGGAGCTGAAGCAAACGGAGGCACCGATTCTTCCACCGGAGCAGAAGGGACATAGTCATCGTCATAAAGATCTGACATTGCCATGACATCCTCTGCAAGATTCATGTGCTTAAGAGGCATATGCCGTCTTGTCCCTGCTTGGCTCTTTGGAACAGCGAGCGGTACAACGCTGGGAGGTATATTGCACAGTCGCCGGGACCATGGAGAGTTCCTTGACCAACTATTTGGCTATTTGTGCCTCCACCATACTTTACCTTTCCACCTTGAAATTTGACAATGTTGGAAAGTAGTTCCTCTGAGCCAGTCATATGCTTCGAGCATCCACTATCGAAATACCAGGCTCCAGGGACGTGGGATTTCAGGGAGATATGGATCATATTGCACTTTATGTTATTTTTATTGACCCACACTTGCTTGAACCTGGTGTTGGTATTGATTTTGGTAACATGGGAACCAACATGGGATTTAGCAGCCACCTTTGTTCTCTGAAAAATGTCTTCTCTTGCCAATAATCTTCCAGCAAAAAGGATGAATGTGACCTGGTTCACCACAATGATGGCACACGAACTGTCTCCTTCTTTTCTTGTGGCGTTTGAATGATTTTTGTTCTTGGCTAGATACTTGTGTTGGCTAATTCGGTTTATAACCAATTCCATGCTTTGAGGTTTCTGGGAAGCTGATCTCCAAGATTTCATCAAGCAACGCCTTCCCTTTGTTAAGATTCATGATAGTTCAGAATCCCATTCAAATCAAAATCCTCATCTTCTTCATCGTTGTCTAGGTTAGCATCGGAGGAGAGAGCAACATTCTTCTCTTTTGAGTTTGAACCGAGGTGTTCCATCTCATATTTCTTGAGAGAGCCAACTAAGGTATTAAACTTGATGTTATCAACATCTTTGGATTCTTCTATGGCAACTACTTTGACGGTGAATTTCTTTGGGATGGATTTCAGTAGTTTTCCTACAAGACGTGAGTTCGTTATTGATTCCCCAAGCTCTCTGCACTCGTTTGTAATATCTAAGAGTCTCATGGCATAGTCCATGATAGACTCCTTTTAGTCCATCCTCATTGACTCAAAGGTGGACATCATCATTCTGAGCCTTGATCTCTTTACGCTCTGGGTCCCTTCACACACCCTTTGGAGTGCATCCCATGCATCCTTTGCTGAGTAGAAATTCTTGATGACTTTGTAATAACTTGCATCTACATATCCACACAAGGTGTTTATGCATTTGGAGTTCCATTTTGCAGCAGCTATTTCGTCCGCAGTCCAATCTTCATCTTTCTTGTTGATGGTATCACCTTCACCATCAATGACACGTGGCTTTTCCCATCCAATTAGAACGGTTCTCCATGCACGTTCGCCAATGCTCTTTAAGTGCCACCGCATCCTCTGTTTCCAAAGGGAATAGTTATCCCCATTGAGAATCAGAGGCCTTGGGTTGCCTTGAGCATCCATAGCACCTAAAAATAAGTATCACTACTTAATAGGTTAAGTAACCCGCTCTAGATGCCAATTGTAAAATTTTAAGGTCTATGGTTTTGTAAATAAGTATCAGTTTGTGATGTTGTTAACAATGTTAACCAACACTGAATAACAACATCAACCAGAGTGAAACAAAAATTATGCAGCGGGAATAAATCTTAAGAACAAAGAAAATTAAATTCAGTTCACAAGTAAAAGTACTTGTGAACTTGGGTGTACAAACCCGAAAACTATATTACTTTTTTGTTCACGATCAATACAAAAATATGAAGTAATATATGAAAACTAAAATATCAAAAACTTGATACTAAATACTTGTTGCCATGATAAAAAGATCTTCTCCGTTGGTTACGCAACTTCGAAGAACTTGTTAATCTCGAACATTGGCTCCAAAGTAGTTTTCACGTCCTTTCCTTACCGTGTGTCTTGCGTTGCGTCGTGTGCTTCTCCGAAACTCCGTGTGTCACTAAAAGTTGTTTGAAGCTTTAGGATTCTATTGTCTTAAATAGACAATCCTATAATTCTAAACTTGGCAAACAAGCAAAACAAATTCTAAACACAATCTAGGAAACTAAATAAGGTCTTATACATAAACTAGGAAACAAATAAACTTCTAAATCTAGATTCCTAACAGATTTTGTGCCCAAGAAAGGCAAATAACAAAATAGGAATTATTGCCAAGAATAAATTCCTCAACAAATACAAACAAGCCCTCCAGTTTATTTTTATTTATTATTCTTTTACCAAATATCAAAAATATTTATATATATACATATATATATATATGTATATATATAAGTATTTCTGATATTTGGTAAGAAAAATAATATATATATATATATATATATATATATATATATATATATATATATATATATATAGAAAATCTTGAAGTGTCCCATCTTGCAAAGACGATTTAGCTCGCGAGTATTGACTCTGGTTCATATCTCAAGGCGTCACACGAATGACGGATTTGCTTATGAAAATGGGAGATTGGCTACAGCTCCAGTGGATCTGTTGCCGTGGCCAATCAAAATCAGCAGAAGAGGTAGCAACAGCATGGACCAGGTGGTCATGGAGTCCCCACCACCAACACCGCCATCCTAGAGAAACGGAATCATGATTGTTGCACCACCACCACAACCACCACCAGTGGGAAATAGAATAAAGCTAGCCTTGTATGATGAGCACAGGAAGCTGGATTTGCCTTTGAATGAACTCGCCAAAACAAGAAGATGGTGGCAATTATTGTGTTTCTATATATTTATTTTTTTATTGTTTGAAGGAGTCCATGGTAGAAGAGATATGTAGCTAGATTTGATAAATTTGTAATATTATATAAAGAGGAATCACATTTTATTATTAATGTGCTATTTATTTATAGTTGAATATTTGTGTTTCTTTATTTTGATTCTATTATTATCAACACTATATCTCTGTGAAGTTAGAAAAATGATAACCGCAAACTGGGAGAGCTACTTTTTAGTAAGTTATCAAGTTTTATTTTTAATATGTATTATAGATATTACTCAAGGTATGAATTTCTCTTACAAATAAAGGCAACAAGATAAACTAAAGGCACTGATACTAGAATGGCAATAGAAAGAGATAACCACGTATAAGGAAATAAAATAAAATGATTGGTTGCGGATACATGTAGATATTTATTGAGCTGCACGAGCTTGGACATTATTAATAAAAGCGACTTAAAGAGGCAATGTATTTTTACTTGGCAAAATATTATTAATAGAGCACAAATGGTGCTCAATTCTGTTACAATGATTCATTTTGCTAATACTAGAGTTGTAAAAATACAATAGATGGATGAGCCAATCCAAAAATACAATAGATTGACCTAAGTCTTTCTAATGGTATATAGATTGTTCTTTAACTCGTTCCCAATGAATACAGTTAAATTCTAAAAGATGGTATATGTGCTCGAAATTTCCACGTCAGTTTTAAAAAGGTATGTTGTGATAATCTGCAATGAAAGAAGTATATAAACATAATTTTAAAAAATGGAATAGGTTTTACTTGGATTTATGTAAACTGCAGCCTTTATTGCGGTGATTGTATTCATAAAATTAAAATCACAAGCGGGAAGTTTCCACTTCAAGAGCTAAGTTGTCTTTAGACTAATAAATACTCGGTTTGTGTCAAATAAGGAAACAGAGATGAGAGCGTTATACAATCGAGAAAATACTTATATTTTCAAGGTTAATAATATGAGTTTTTGCATAAACTAATGTGGTTCTTGATTTTCCTGATATTCAAAAATGATACAAATAACAACTAAATGAAAGTATTTTTTTTTAAATATTAAAGCGCAACAATGGTGCATCTCTAGTGCAACATTGTACGAATCTCAGAATAGCGCCCATTTGTTACACATTCTCGAAGACTGAATTTTCACGTCTTTTGCTATTAATTTGTTGGGTTCTTGGATTCGTCTTAGTCCATAGATAACAGATTGGAATTGGTTTTTCAACTGATGTAAAAAAAAAATTCTTAGTAGTAGTGATCCTCGAAGGGTAAAAAATATATGAAATAGGGTGATAAACTCTTGCACAATCGAAGAGTACATGATTTTTAAAATTAATGGACTAGCTATGCTCCTATTTGAGCTAATGCGTCCTTCGTTTAGTTGGGGAGCCCAAATATAAAGAATCAGACAAGAATTGAAACTTACTCTACCTAATATCAGGAGCTTAATTTATTTTATTTAGTCATTTTGCAGTAGGCTCTTCTTTTCTTTGATTTCAAGCTTGAATACAAACATGCCCTCAAGTTTATTTTTATTTATTATTTTTTTTTACCAAATGATAATATATATATATATATATATATATATATATATATATATATATATATATATATATATAATGGAGAAAATCTTGAGGTATCCCATCTGGAAAAGACGGTTTAGCTCGCGAGTATTGATTCTTGTCCATCTCTCAAGGAGTCACCCGAATGGCGGATTGGCTTATGAAAATGGCAGATCGGCTGCAGCTCCAGTGGATTTGTTGCCGTGGACAATCAAAACCTATAGAAGTGGTAGCAACAGCATGGCCCTGGTGGTCTTGGAGGCCCCACCACCAACACCGCCATCCCAGAGAAACGGAATCGTGATTGTTGCACCACCACCACCACCACCACCGGTGAGAAATAGAATGGAGCTAGCCTTGTATAATGAGCACAGGGAGCTGAATTTGCCTTTGAATGAATCCGCCAAAAGAAGAAGATGGTCGCGATTAGTGTATTTCTATAAATATATCTTTTCTATTGTTTGAAGGAGTCCATGGTAGAAGAGATATGTAGCTAGCTTTGATAAATTTGTAATATTATATAAAGTGGTATCACATTTTATTATTAATTAGGTATTTATTTGTAGTTGAATACTTGTGTTTCTGTTATTTTCATTCTATTATTATCAACACTATATCTCATTGAAGTTAGAAAATGATAACCGCATACTTGGAGAGATAGTTTTTAGTAAGTTATCAAGTTTTCTTTTTAATATGTATTATAGATATTACTCAAGGTATGAATTCTTCTTACAAATAAAGGCAACAAGATATACTCAATGCACTGATATTAGAATGTCAATAGAAAGAAATAACAACGTATAAGGGTATAAAATAAAATGATTTGACGTGGATACATATATATATTTACTGAATTGCGCGTGCCTGGACATTATTAATAAAAGTGACTTCAAAAGGCAATGTGTTTTTACTTGGAAAAATATTATTAATAGAGGTTACAAGGATTCATTTTTCTAATATGAGAGTTGCTAAAAATACAATAGATGGATGAGCCAATCCAAAAATACAATATATTGACCTAGGTCTTTCTAATGGTATATAGATTGTTCTTTAACTAGATCCCAATGAATACAATTAAATCCTTAAAGTTGGTATATGTGGTGAAAATTTCCGCTTCAGTTTTAGAAAGGTATGTTGTGATAATGTGCAATGAAAGAAGTATGTAAACATATATTTACAAAACGGAAAAGGTTCTACTGGGATTTATGTCAACTGCAGCAATTATTGCAGTGATTGTACTCACAAAATTAAAATCACAAGCGGGAAGTTTCTACTACAAGAGCTAAGTTGTCTTTAGACTAATTAATACTTGTTTTGTGTCAAACAAGGAAAGAGAAATGAGAGTGTTATACAATCCATAAAATACTTATATTTTCGAAGTAAATAAAAAGATCTTTAGGCATAAACCAATGCAGCTCTTGGTTTTCCTAATATTCGAAAATGATACAAATAACAACTAAATGAAATAATTTTTTTCTAAATATTAAAGTGCAACAATTGTGCATCTCCAGTGAAACACTCTACAAATCTCGTAATGGCGCCCATTTGTTACACATTCTCGAAGACTTAATTTTTGCTTCCTTTGCTATTACTTTGTTGGGGTGTTGGAGTCGTCTTAGTCCATAGATTACAGATTGAGATTGGTTTTTCAACTGATGTAGAATGTTTTTTCTTAGTAGTAGTGATCCTCGAAGGGTAAAAAATATGTGAAATAGGGAGAAATTTCTTGCACAATCGAAGAGTACATGATTTTATAATTAATGGACTAGCTAGGCTCCCATTTGAGCTAATGCATCCTTCGTTTAATTTGGGAACCCAAATATAAAGAAGCAGATAAGAATTGAAACTTACTCAACCTGGTATCAGGAGCCTAATTTATTTTATTTAGTCATTTTGCATTAGCCTCTTCCTTCCTTTGATTTCAAGCTTGAATACAAACAAGCAATCCAGTTTATTTTTATTGAGGAATTTATTCTTGGCAATAATTCCTATTTTGTTATTTAACTTTCTAGGCCACAAAATAAGTTAGGGAACTAGATTTAGGACTTTATTTATTTCCTAGTTGATGTACAAGACTTTATTTAGTTTTCTAGATTATGTTTAGGATTTGTTTTACTTGTTTACCAAGTTTAGGATTCTAGGATTGTCTATTTAAGATAAGGGGATCCTAAAGCTTGTAATCACTTTTGCCACACAGATTTTTGAGAGGTAAGACGACGCAGCACAAAGATGCACAACAAGGAAAGAAGTGAAGACTACTTGAAGCCATTGTTCGAGATTATCAAGTTTTTTGAAGTTGCGTAACCAACGGAGAAGATCTTGTCATCACAGCGACAAGTATTTAGTATCAAGTTTTTGATATTTTAGTTTTCATATATTACTTCATATTTTTGTATTGATCATAAACAAGATAAGTAATATAGTTTTCGGGTTTGTACACCCAAGTTCACAAGTATTTTAATTGTGAATTGAATTTAATTTGCTTTGTTCTTAATCTAATTTCCGCTGCATAATTTTCGATTAACTCTGGTTGATGTTGTTAATTAGTGTTGGCTAACATTGATAAACAACATCACAAATTGATACTTATTTTCAAAACCATAGACCTTCAAATTTTACAATTGGTATCAGAGCGGGTTACTTAACCTTTTAAGTACTGATCCTTATTTTTAGGTGCTATGGATGTGAAAGGCAACCAAAGGCCTCTGATCCTCAACGGGGATAACTATTCCCTTTGGAAACAAAGGATGCGATGGCACTTAAAGAGCATTGATGAACGTGCATGGAGAACCGTTCTAATATGATGGGAAAATCCATGTGTCACTGACGGTGAGGGTGATACCATTGATAAGAAAAAGAAGATTAGACTGCTGACGAAATAGCTAATGTAAACCGGAATTCCAAATGCATCAACACGTTGTGTGGATATGTTGATGCAAGTTACTACATAGTCATCAAGAATTGCCACTCAGCAAAGGATGCATGGGATGCACTCCAAAGGGTGTGTGAAGGGACTCAGAGTGTAAAGAGATCAAGGCTCAGAATGCCGATGTCCACCTTCGAGACAATGAGAATGGACGAAAAGGAGTCTATCATGGACTACGCCATAAGACTCTCTGATGTTACAAGCGAGTGTAGAGAGCTTGGATAATCAATAACTAACTCGTGTCTTGTGGGAAAACTACTGAGATCCATCACAAAGAAATATAATATGAAGGTGGTTGCCATAGAAGAATCCAAAGTTGTTGATGATATAGAGTTCAATACCTTAGTTGGAAACCTCAAGCAATATGAGATGGAACTCCTTGGTTTCAAGTTAAAAGACAAGAATGTTGCTCTTTCGTCTGATGCTAGCTTTGACAATGATGAAGACGATGAGGAATTCGACATGAATGGAATTTCGAAAAAGATGGATTCCACTACTCTTGAAGAAGAGGAAATGTCCTTCGTGACCCAAAATTTTAATAATTTCATAAAGAAAAAGAACAGTATGGGAGGATCGAACACAAAGACCAAACTACCGGTGTCTGCACCAAAGTTCACTGGACGCGCTCTTCCCAGATCTCAGTCCAAATCATCAATACCTAATGCATCCAACTCCCTGAAACCACTCAGTGAGGTACAGTGCTATGAATGTAAGGGTTGGGGACACTACAAGAATGAGTGTGCTAACACTCTTAGAAAAAAGAGCATGGTTGCCACGAACTTCACTGAGGATGTCAATGATTCCGACTCACCTGAACCTGTTCCATCCCTGTTTACTAATGTTGTGTGGGATGATGACATCCATGTTGGTAACCTCTCAACCAACATCGTATGCCTGAATGCAGAGACTGTTAATTATCTTGAAGAGTACGAGCAGTTGATTGTTGAGCATAAGCAACTGTTTGTCAGTTGGGGAGAACAGGTGCTCAAGGTCAAGGATCTCATGAAAAAGGTTGAGAAACTAACCAAGGAAAAAAGTGATCAAATTGACATTATTATCCGATTGGAATCATCACTCACCAAGAAAGATGCTGAGCTAGAAAAGGTAAAAACTGAGTTGAAGAGGTTTCAAGGAACCATCACAAATCTGAACAAGGGGAAGGCAAAACTCGACGAAATCTTGGATATGAGTTTCCCAGAAACCTCAAATCATGGAATTGGATATAAACCGAATCAGCCATCACAGTCCTCAAGTCAAGAACAAAAATCACCCAAACGGCACAAGAAGAGGAGGAGACAGTTCGTGTGCCATTATTGTGGCGAGCCTGGTCACATTCAACCATTTTGCTGGAAGATTATTGGCGAAAGAAGACACTTTCAGAGAACAAAGGTGGCAGCTAAATCTTATTTTGGTTCCCATGTTACCAACATCAATACCAACACCAGGTTCAAACAAGTGTTGGTCAAGAAAAATAACATCAAGTGCAATATGATCCATACCTCTCTGAAGTCCCACGTCCCTGGAGGCTGGTTTTCGATAGTGGATGCTCCAAGTATATGACTGGGTCAGAGGAGCTACTTTCCAACATTGTCAGATTTCGAGGTGGAAAGGTAAAGTATGGTGGAGGCGCAAATGGCCAAATTGTTGGTCAAGGAACTCTCCATGTTCCAGACGTTATAACCCTGGAAAATGTGTTGCTGGTAGAAGGACTTACTGCAAATTTGATAAGCATAAGTCAACTGTGCGATGGAGGTTTTAGTATCAAATTCAACCGTGATAAGTGTGAAGTCTATGAGGTGAATTGATCGTGTATTCTCACTGGTCAAAGGACTTCTGATAACTGCTATCAAATCCAAAGTGATGCCTTTTGAAAGTTATCTCAATTAAGTGATGCTGAGGTATGTCATCAAAAGCTTGGGCATGTCAAGTACAAGATGATGGAAAGGTTGGCCAAAGAAGAAGCTGTGAGTGGGCTACCTAAGCTCAACACCAAGATCATTCCTGTGTGCGAGGCATGCCAGAAAGGAAAGCAGGTCAGGGTGCCACATCCAGTTCAGCAAAGTCTCACTACATCATCTTGCTTTGAGCTCCTTCATATGGACCTTGTGGGACCGCTCGAAGTCAAGAGCCTTGGTGGAAAAGGTACGGTTTTGTCATTGTAGATGATTTTTCTCGATATACTTGGGTAGAGTTTTTGAAAGAAAAATATGAAACTTTGAAGCTTTCAAAAAACTTGCAAAGAGGTTGTGTGTAAGATTTGATGTGAACATTGGTAGGATTAGAACTAATCACAAAAAAGAATTTGAAAATGCATCTTTCTCTAAATACTGCACTTCGGAAGGTATTAGTCATGAGTTTTCTTAACCTATTACCCCCCCAAAAAATGGCATAGCTGAACGTAAAAATAGACCTCTTGCTGAGATGACTAGAACTATGCTCATTTCCAATGGCATTGCAAAAAGATTTTGGGCTGAAGCTATGAATACTGCATGTCATATTATAAATAGGGCTTATTTTAGACCAGGGTCATGTGCTACTCCCTATGAGTTGTTGATGGGTAAAAAATCGAACTTGAGCTATTTTCATATGTTTGGATGTATTTGCTATGTGCTCAACGATAGAAATCATCTAGCTAAACTGGACTCAAAAAGTGACAAGTGCATCTTCATGGGCTATTCCCAAAATATTTATGCATATAGGTTGTTTAACCTTAGAACTCGAAGCATGTTTGAGTTTTTTAATGTCAAGTTCGATGATCTCACGAGTGGAGTTAAACCTACCGAGAATAATGATTTGATTTATGATCAAAATCCTCAAGATAATGTCACCCTTCCTGTAGATGATAGTGCAGGTATTGAAAACAGAGATGCAGGTCCTGAAACCAGAGAGTTGAGTGATGTTGGTACCAATGTTGGTACTGAGAACTCAACATCAGAACCAACATCAGCTCAGGACGGCGCAGAATCAGATTCTGAATCAGAAGACGAAGATCCAGCTGAACCCATTGATCTCCATCAAAGGGACATCCCGTCTAGAATTCAGATAAACCATCCTATGGGCCAAATGATCGGAGATTTAGATGAAAGGAGTACAAGAAGGAGACAGATAAATCTCAAGGAAATAGTCAGGTACGTCTGTCTGTCTACTAATTGTTCTAAGATTCGTGAATCTTTGTACCTTTCTAAAACAGAGACCAAGCGTGTGGAGGATGCACTCAAGGATGAGTTTTGGATAAAGGAAATGCAATAAGAGCTGGACCAATTCGCCAAAAATGATTTTTGAGATTTAGTTCCTAGACCAAAATATTCTCACGTGATAGGAACAATGTGGATATTCAAGAACAAAACTGATGAGGCAGGAAACATTGTGAGTAACAAAGCTCGACTGGTTGCACAAGGTTATACACAAATTGAAGGAATCGATTTTGATGAAACATTTGCCCCTGTTGCACGTATTGAGTCGGTAAGACTTTTACTTGCTGTTGCTTGTTATATGAAGATATTATTGCATCAAATGGACATTAAGAGTGCATTTTTAAATGGAGTCTTAAGTAAAGAGGTCTATGTTGAGCAACCTAAAGGATTTGTAGATCCCCAAAAACCCAATTTTGTTTTAAAACTCAAGAAAGCTTTGTATGGTTTAAAACAAGATCCAAGAGCTTGGTATGAAAGGTTAACTCAACATTTGCTTTATTTGAACTTTAGATGAGGGGAGGTTGATAAAACTCTGTTCCTTCTTAAATCCAATAAGCACATCTTAATCGTCCAGATTTATGTAGATGATATTATTTTTAGATCCACTAACAAGCAGATGTTCAAGGAGTTTATCACTCGAATGTCCGACACATTTGAGATGCGCATGGAAGGTAACCTCTCGTACTTTCTCGGTTTACAAATCAAACAGCTTGATGATAGTATCTTCCTTTCCCAGACTAAATATGCTAAGAATTTAGTCAAAAAGCTTGGTCTAGAAAGTTAAACTCATAAGAAAACCCCACTGGGCAAAACTGTGAAGCTGTCGAGAGACGATGTTGGTAAGGGTGTTGATAACTCCATGTACAGAAGCATGATAGGAAGTCTGTTATATTTGACTGCAAGTAGACCTGATATTATGTATAGTGTGTGCTTGTGTGCTAGATATCAGTCTAATCCAAAGGAGTCACACCTAAAAGCAGTTAAAAGAATTATTAGGTACATTGCTTGTAAAACAGAACTAAGTGTGTGGTATACAAAAGATACTGGTACTGAACTTGTAGGGTATACTGACTCGGACTGGGCTGGGGATGTGGTAGATAAAAGGAGTACTGCAGGGGGCTATTTTTTCTTGGGTAACAATCTAATCTCTTGGTACAGCAAGAAGCAAAATTATATTTCTCTTTCTACAGCTGAAGCCGGTACATTGCAGCTGGAAGTGCATGCACACAATTATTGTGGATGAAACAAATGATAGAAGAATATGGTCTGCACAATAGTATCTTGACTGTGCTGTGTGATAATTCCAGTGCCATTGACATCTCGAAAAATCCAGTCCAGCATTCTCGAATCAAACACATTGACATAAGGTACCACTTTATTCGAGACTTAGTTGAGAGAAAGATTGTTAGCCTTGAGCATATTGGAACAGATAATCAACTTGCTGACATCTTCACGAAGGCATTAGATTTGAGACCTTCTCTCGTTTGAGAAGAGATCTCGGTATGTGCATTGTCTAAACCAATGTTGGTTTGTGATGTTGTGACACCCAATATCAACATCAGTCACAACATCTGTATACTTTTGCATGCATTTTTATATTTATTTTCATACAAAATCCAAATGCATTGAGTTTGATTAAAAGTGCTATAAGATTCTGTGTTGCAATAAAAGTGATGGCAAAAAGACCAACCTCTTCAAATAGGTGATTTTGGGGCTTGCCCGCAAAAACTGGTTTTCTCCCAAGTCCAAAAACAATAGGTGTTAATAGCAATTGCTTAAGATAAAATATTCAAATCCCTTTAAGGATGAAGAAAATATGGATACAAATTGATCCAATCTTTAAATTTCACCTTCTTGAGTGATCTTGACATAGTCATTAACTTGGGTTAAGGGGTAAGTTTCCATTGACTTCACCTAAGGCAATGTTGGTTATAATGTTGTCAATAATAAAAAGAAACATTGGATCAAGTCACTGAAATCATTATGTGTTTTTGTATAACATTTTAGGTCATATTTTAGGCATCCCGTAGGACATACATACTTTGTGAAGGTGCCATCTTGTTGTGCTTACTGTTTATTATGTTCTTCTCTACCTTGACTTCTCTTAATTATGTTTTGAATCTAGCTAACTAAGTGTTTCAGTGGAGTTATACTCGGACGTCTGGACAAGTAATAACGAGTTTAATTTGGAGCGATAATAATTTATATTGCTCAAGATAGATACTACTGAGCTGATGGTTCAATTAATCTAGCTATCTACTTCGGTCGATTTTGTTTTAAGAGTTGTGCAATGGATTTATTTTTTTAAAAAGGGGAGATAATGGTATAGTGGGTTTGATCACGTATCCTTTTTTAAGGGGGAGTGGTGTTGGTTTTGGAAGGAAATAAAATCTTATTTTAGCCCCAAGATCCGCCAGTAGGTAAAATTAGGGCTCTTTCTTTTTCTTTTCTTCTTCTTCTCTCTCTTTGGCAACGGACGTTTTTTGAAAGCATAAATACTGGATTATTTTTTACCGTTTGATCACTTCCCAATTACCCTTCTGCGATTAAACTCTCCATCTCTCTTACCTCTCTCCATTTATCTCGATTTTCTTGTTGCTCTTGTTCTTTTGAGAAATTTGCAGGATGACAAATTATCCCCTGTCCTCATCTGTTCCTAGGTTGCCGGCTGAGTTCCGTCACTCCGGCAAATACGTTCTTGCGCCCTTTTCCAGAGTTAGTGTCTTGGACATACGCGAAGAAATCGGTGGTGGTTCCTCTTCCAACCCACCACTGGTAACAACATCACCACCGCCCTCGCCGCCACAAGAGTCTCATGACGTTGTTCCAGCTTCGCCGCCGATTGATGCCATGCCTGAAGCCCAGGTGTTCCCAGGACAGCCAGGGAACGAGATAGATGTTGATAATCCCCCGGAATTGGCATTTGTTGCTGAGACGTTTGGAAGAATGGGGAACCCTTCCTTGAAAAGGTCCCGACGGTTGCGCAACATACCTCCCGGCAATGTGCCGCCTGCAGTACTGAAGAGCCAAGCAGGGCCGCGCCGCAATGTGCCCATTGAGCACATGATCCTCGCGGAGGATGTCACGGTGATGTCTGACCCTGATGATGATTATGTTCATGCAGCTCTGGTTGAGGCGTTTGTGCGCCATTTTCTTCAGCTCCGAGTCTGTCGAGGAAGACGACACCTCGTCGGAAGAAGACTGTGAAATTGGCTGACAAAAAAGTTACCTGGCTTCGGTCAAGGTTTCTCTGGGTTCTACTTCAATAGAGTATTCCTCCCCTCCATATAAAATTTTGGATTTTATCACCGGTGAAGTCACCAGCTTCTCCAGACCGACTGCAGTTGTTCCTCCTCCATCTCCAGTTAGTAAAGATCAACCCGAGTTTGATCCTGATTTGTTTGAGTATTCCCCTGACTCCTCTTTTGATGTGCCTCTTCGTGATATACTTACTGCCTGCAAGAAGGACAAGAAGAAAAATAAGGTTGCTAAGGAGGACAATGTTGCTCCTCATGTTGTTTCCTCCATACCAACATCACATCATTCCCCGTCTGTTTCGTCCTCCAACACTGCCTTTGTTCCGATTGATTCTCGTGCTCCCACGCCGACTTCTTTTGACGCCTATGCTCATTCCCAGTCCTCCACGAGTACTCCTTCTCGGTCCCTTGAGCTTGAGGATATGGTGCCTTTTTCGGAGAAATTTCTGACTGCTGAGGCTGTAGAGTTGTTTGATACATACCGAACCCGACACATGATCACTAAGCGCAGAGTTCCAGTTGAGCTGTTTGAGCGACAAAACTTGATTGCCTACCTCCAGTATAAAGGTATGTATTCCACAGTTTCCACTGCAATGCCTTTTGTTCGTGACATAGTCGTGGAATTTAATGCCAATCTGTTGCCCTCCATTGTTGATCTAAATTCTGTGAACTTTGGCAAAGTATTTTTGCGTTGTAAAGTGTTTAGTTTCACCCCTGATTTAATTGATGAATTGCTTGGCACTGAGCCATACTGGGATGATTCTACTATGGATGATATGGATGAGGTTATTTCGTTTTTGTCTGGCGGTATGGTGCATACATGGTTTGAACAGTTGCCGAGCACTCAGCTGTCTTCTCTCTATTCTATTTTGCACAAGGTGGCCATTTGCAACTGGGTCCCCTCCAAGAATACTACGTGTGTTACGAGGCCTCAGGCCCAGTTTTTTTTATAGATTTGGCAAGGGAATAAAGTTCAGTTTTGGTCAGCATGTGTTTGATATTGTTACGAAGTTTGCCACCACTAGGTCTGTCGCATCGTTGTGCTTTCCCTCTTTGATATTCAACCTGCTTGAGAATCAGGGCTTGGTGCTTCATTCTGATGATGTCCTTACTGGGGAGGCTAACTTGTTTGCTTTAAGGGGTCAGCATATTACTGGTGCCAGGGTTATTGATCTTCCTTGGCAGGCACCTTTCAAGGCTAATATTGCTAGTGGTGTTGGGACCGGCATTCCCAACATTGGTCCCTATTTCTGCATAGGTTCTTAAGGCGCATGTGGCTTGGATTGATGCGTAGATGACCCAGCTGAAGGCACTTCGTGGTTTGCTTATGTAGGCCCTTCTGCTTTCTGGTTAAAAAGGGGGAGAAAATGTTGGCGACGCAAATGAGGATGATGCTGCTGATAAGGATGTTGATGCAGTTGCTGCCGAGGCCTTGGCGAGTCTTGCTCTAGAAAAGCGAAGGAAGAGGATCCTCTCTCGTAATAAGGCCTTAAAGAAGATGAAGAGAATGCAGGAGAAGATGAAGCGAAAGGATAGGGGTGAAGGAATTTCGACATCCCCTCGTCGTTCGAAGAGGGTTCGAAGTCAATAAGTTCCTTTTATTCTGTTTTATTCATTTGATCAATGTTGGTTTGTAATGTTGAGTTAATGACTTAATAACATTGGGTGTTTTATTTAGGGGGATTTTACTAACTTAGGGGGAGTTAGTCATTTCCTGTTTGAACTTGTCTTTGCGTCTTAGTACTTTGTCCAGAAAGGCAAAAGGGGGAGATTGTTGAGAAATTTATTCTTGGCAATAATTCCTATTTTATTATTTGCCTTTCTTGGGGACAAAATAAGTTAGGGAACTAGATTTAGGACTTTATTTGTTTCCTAGTTGATGTATAAGACTTTATTTAGTTTGCTAGATTATGTTTAGGATTAAATAGACAATATTGTCTATTTAAGACAAGGGAATCCTAAAGCTTCTAATCAATTTTGCCACACGGATTTTTGAGAGAGAAGACGACACAACGCAAAGACGCACGACAAGGAAAGAAGTGAAGACTACTTGAAGTCATTGTTCGAGATTATCAAGTTTTTTGAAGTTGCGTAACCAACGGAGAAGATCTTGTCATCACGGCGACAAGTATTTAGTATCAAGTTTTTGATATTTTAGTTTTCATATATTACTTCATATTTTTCTCTTGATCATAAACAAGATAAGTAATATAATTTTCGGGTTTGTACACCCAAGTTCACAAGTATTTTACTTGTGAACTGAATTTAATTTACTGTGTTCTTAATTTAATTTCCGCTGCATAATTTTTGATTAACTCTAGTTGATGTTGTTAATCAGTGTTGGCTAACATTGACAAACAACATCACAAACTGATACTTATTTTCAAAACCATAGACCTTCAAATTATGCATTTTTATTAATTATTTTTTTTACCAAATAACAGAAATATATATATACAATGGAAAGAATCTTGAAGTCTTCCATCTGGCAAAGACGATTTAGCTCGCGAGTATTAATTTTTGTTCATCTATCAAGGTGTCACCCGAATGGAGAATTGGCTCATGAAAATGGCAGATCGGCTGCATCTCCAGTGGATCTGTTTCCGTGGCCAATCAAAACCCGTAGAAGAGGTAGCAATAGCATGGCCCTGGTGGTCGTTGAGGCCCCACAACCAACACCGCCACCCTAGAGAAACGGAATCGTGATTGTTGCACCACCACCACCACCACCACCAGTGTGAAATAGAATGGAGCTAGCCTTGTATGATGAGCACATGGAGCTGGAATTTACTTTGAATGAATCCACCAAAAGAAGAAGATGGTGGCAATCAGTGTCTTTTTATATATATCGTTTATAATGTTTGAAGGAGTCCATGGTAGAAGAGATATGTAGCTAACTTTGATAAATTTTTAATATTATATAGAGAGGAATCACATTTTATTATTAATGTGCTATTTATTTATAGTTGAATACTTGTGTTTCTTTATTTTCATTCTATTATTATCAACACTATATCTTTAGTTAAATTTTAGTAAGTTATCAAGTTTTCTTTTTAATATGTAGTATAGGTATTACTCAAGGTATGAATACTTCTTATCAAGGCAACAAGATATACTCAAGGCACTAATATTAAAATGGCAATATAAATAAATAACCATGTAAAAGGGAATAAAATAAAATGATTTGTCGAGGATACATATAGATATTTATTGAATTGCACGAGCCTGTACATTATTAATAAAAGCGACTTCAAGAGGTAATGTTTTTTTACTTGGCAAAATATTATTAATAGAGGACAAATGGTGCTCAATTCTGTTAGAAGGATTCATTTTGCTAATACGAGAGTTACTAAAAGTACCATAGCTGGATGAGCCAATCAAAAAAATACAATAGATTGACCTAGGTCTTTCAAATGATATATAGATTATTCTTTAACTCGTTCCCAATGAATACAGTTAAATCCTCAAAGTTGGTATATGTGTTGAAAATTTCCGCCTTAGTTTTAAAAAGGTATGCTGTGATAATGTGCGATGAAAGAAGTATATAAACATGTTTTTACAAAATGGAATTGCTTTTACTTGGAATTATGTTAACTGCAGCCTTTATTGCAGTGATTGTACTCACAAAATTAAATTCACAAGCGGGAAGTTTCTACTACAAGAGCTAAGTTTTCTTAAGACTAACAAATACTCATTTTGTGTCAAATAAGGAAAGAGAAACGATAGCGTTATACAATCGAGAAAATACTTATATTTTCGAAGTAAATAAAAAGAGTTTTCGGCATAAATAAATGCAGTGCTTGATTTTTTAATATTCAAAAATGATACAAATAATAACTAAATGAAAGAAAAAAAAGTTTTTTTTAATAGCAAAGCGCAACAATGGTGCATCTCCAGTGCAACACTGTACAAATATCATAATAGCGCCCAATTGTTACACATTCTCGAAGACTGAATGTTCGTGTCCTTTGCTATTACTTTGTTGGGCTGTTGGAGTCGTCTTAGTCCATAGATACTAGGTTGAAATTTGTTTTTCAAATGATGTAGAATGTTTTTTCTTAGTAGTAGTTAATCTCGAAGGGTAAAAAAATATATGAAATGGGGAGAGAAATTCTTGCACAACCTAAGACTACATGATTTAAAAATTAATGTACTAGCTATGCTCCCATTTGAGCTAATGCGCCCTTCGTTTAGTTGGGGAACCTAAATATAAACAAGCAGACAATAATTGAAACTTACTCAACCTTGTATCAGGATCCTAATTTATTTTATTTAGTCATTTTGCAGTAGCCTCTTCCTTCCTTTGATTTCAAGATTGAATACAAACAAGCCCACCAGTTTATTTTTTTTTACCAGATATAAGAAATATATGTGTATATATATATATATATATATATATATATATATATATATATACACACACACACACAATGCAGAAAATCTTGAAGTGTCCCATCTAGCAAAGACGATTTAGCTCGCAAGTATTGATTCTGGTTCATCTCTCAAGGCGTTACCCGAATGGCGGATTGTCTCATGAAAATGGCAGATCGACTGCAGCTCCAGTGGATCTGTTTCTGTGGCCAATCAAATCTCGTAGAAGAGGTAGCAACAGCATGGCCATGGTGGTCATGGAGGCCCGACCACCAACACCGCCATCCCAGACAAACGGAATTGTGATTGTTGCACCACAACCACCACCGGTGGGAAATAGAATGGTGGTAGCCTTGTATGATGAGCACAGGGAGCTGGATTTTCCTTTGAATGAATCCTCCAAAATAAGAAGATGGTGGCAATTAGTGTGTTTCTATATATATTTTTTCGATTATTTGAAGGACTCCATGGTAGAAGAGATATGTAGCTAGCTTTTATAAATTTGTAATATTATTTAAAGTGGAATCACATTTTATTATTAATGTGCTATTTATTTCTAGTTTAATACTTGTGTTTCTTTATTTTAATTCTATTATTATCAACACTATATCTTTGTGAAGTTAGAAAACTGATAACCGCAAACTGGGAGAGCTACTTTTTAGTAAGTTATCAAGTTTTCTTTTTAATATGTATTATAGATATTACTCAAGGTATGAATTTTTCATACAAATAAAGGCAACAAGATATACTCAAGGCACTGATACTAGAATGGCAATAAAAAGAAATAACCACGTATAAGGGAATAAACTAAAATGATTGGTCGCGGATACATATAGATATTTATTGAGCTGCACGAGCCTGGACATTATTAATATAAGCGACTTGAAGAGGCAATGTATTTTTACATGGAAAAATATTATTAATAGAGCACAAATGGTGCTCAATTCCTTTACAAGGTTTCATTTTGCTAATACGAGAGTTGTAAAAATACAAGAGATAGATGAGCCAATCCAAAAATACAATAGATTGACCTAGGTCTTTCTAATGGTATATATATTGTTCTTTAACTCGTTCCCAATTAATCTAGTTAAATCCTCAAAGTTGGTATATGTGATGGAAAATTCCACGTCAGTTTTAAAAAAGGTACATTGTGATAATGTGCAATGAAAGAAGTATATAAACATATTTAAAAAAAATGAATAGGTTTTACTTGGATTTATGTTAACTGCTGCCTTTATTGCGTTGATTGTACTCACAAAATTAAAATCACAAGCGGGAAGTTTCTACTACTAGAGCTAAGTTGTCATTAGACTAATAAATACTCGGTTTGTGTCAAATAAGGAAAGAGAAATGAGAGTGTTATACAATTAAGAAAATACTTATATTTTCAAAGTTAATAAAAAGAGTTTTCGGCAAAACCAATGCGGTTCTTGATTTTACTAATAATTAAAATGATACAAATAACAACTAAATGAAAGGAAAAAAAGTTTTTTTTTTTTAATATTAAAGCGCAGCAATGGTGCATCTCCAGTGCATCACTGTACAAATCTCGAAATAGGGTCCATTTGTTACACATTCTCTAAGACTGAGTTTTCGCATCCTTTGCTATTACTTTGTTGGGCAATTGGAACCGTCTTAGTCCATAGATAACAAATTGAAATTGGTTTTTCAACTAATGTAGAATGTTTTTTCTTAGTAGTAAAGATCCTCGAAGGGTAAAAAATGTATGAAATAGGGAGAAAAATTCTTGCACATTCGAAGAGTACATGATTTGTAAATCAATAGACAAACTACACCCTCATTTGAGCTAATACATCTTTCGTTTAGTTGGGGAACCCAAATATAAAGAAGCAGACAAGAATTGAAACTTACTCAACCTGGTATCAGGAGTTTAATTTATTTTATTTAGTCATTTTGTAGTAGCCTCTTCCTTCCTTTGATTTCAAGCTTGAATACAAACAAGCCCTCCAGTTTATTTTTATTTATTATTTGATTTTACCAAATATCAAAAATATATATCATGGAGAAGATCTTGAAGTCTCACATCTGGAAAAGACGATTTAGCTCGCGAGTATTGATTATGTTTCATCTCTCAAGGCGTCACCCAAATGGCGGACTAGCTCATGCAAATGGCAGATCGGCTGCAGCTCTAGGGGATCTGTTGCCATGGCCAATTAAAACCCGTAGAAGATGTAGCAACAGCATGGCCATGGTGGTCGTGGAGGCCCCAACACCAACACCGCCATCCAAGAGAAACGGAATCGTGATTGTTGCAACACCACCACCGGAGGGAAATAGAATGGGGTTAGCCTTGTATGATGAGCATAGGGAGCTGTATTTACATTTGAATGAATCCGCCAAAAGAAGAAGATGGTGGCAATTATTGTGTTTCTATATATATCTTTTCTATTGTTTGAAGGAGTCCATGGTAGAAGAGATATGTAGCTAGCTTTGATAAATTTGTAATATTATATAAAGAGGAATCACATTTTATTATTAATGTGCTATTTATTTATAGTTGAATAGTTGTGTTTCTTTATTTTCATTATATTATTATCGACACTATATCTCTGTGAAGTTAGAAAAATGATAACATCAAGCTGCGAGTGTAGTTTTGTAGAATTATGACTTAGAAAAATGATGTTAGGTTTCGTGATAGACGTCACAAGACCTAACAACAATTGAATCTCAGAAACAGCAGCGGAAATAAAAACACAGTAAAATAATTTCAGTTCGTAAGCAATTGTGCTTACGAACTTGGGTGTACAAACCCGAAAACTATATTACTTGCCAACGTTTAAGATCAATACAAAATAATGAAAATTAATATATGAAAAACAAATTGTATCACACTCTTGATACACAAAATACTCTTCGCTTCTTCTGGAGTTGAATTCTTCCGTTGGTTACGCAACGTAGAAAACCTCCTAATTCAGCAACAAAGCTCCGAGTAACCCTTTGTGTGTTCTGCTTCTAGCATGTGTGCGTCGTGTGTCTCTTTTTCTTTTTTCTTGCGTCTTCTCCCTTTATAAAACAAGACTCATAGTCTTGTTAAACAAGTTAGATAAGTATTGTTGAAAATAATATTCCCAACAATCTCCCCCTTTTGCCTTCCTGGACAAAACCACCAAGATTAAACAAAATGTTGAAAGACTCCCCCTAAATTAAAACTCCCCCTAAATTGAATCTCCCCCTTAATAAGATCGAACTAGATGTACGAGTCCTCTCTCTTTTGCCAAACAAACCAGCCGCGTATTCTACATCTTTCTATTTCTACATCTTCTCCCCCTTTTTGTTCAGAAAGCAAAACGACCTCAATAAACAAGTTCCTAAGTGCCTGGTGCTGTGCAACCTGGTTATCAAACAAAGTAATCTGGGCTCAGAAAACCGGAGCAGAAAAATGAACCATGTTGGGACTGATGTTGGGAACACTAGAACCATCACCAGACATGACACCAACTCGAAGAGGCGCCACGGTGCCTAAAGAAGGTAATGAGCATCTGCTTCACGTAAACATCAACGGGGGTTTTGTGCTCAACAATCATGCCTCGATTTTGAAATCCCAAGAACAACTCTTTAGATTTACTCGTCAAGAACCTCGTGGAGATTGGTTCCATGTCTTCAATCTTGACGGCTTGAGACGGAGCCTCATCAAAGCTAGCAGAGTGGTCGGAGGCAGCTGATGTGATTGGTGCAGCGCTGAAAGAAATGGAGTCGGAATTAGTTTTGGAGGATGGAACTGGATCAACAACGAGTGATGTCGGCGTTGGTGACAAATCACCGGACCCGACATCATCTTTCTGGTGGGTTATCGACATCAACTTCATTCCCAGCCTAACCTGGAAAATAAACTGCACCTCTGGATTAGCGTCAGTGGTTATCGGATGATTTTTGCATGCCGGCAGGGAGCTTGGGAATTCTGCTCAGAGAAGACATCCTGTTTAAAATTTCAAAAAGAAAACAAAAACAAAGGCAATTCGAGAGAGACTATGAAGAAGTTGAGAGTTAGAGATTTTTAATTGCTGAAGGATTAAAGGGCAATGGGATAAAAACGGTAACAAATCGGACTCTTTAAACATAAAAAAATGACCGTTGTCCTAGGAGAGAGAAAGGTAAGGTTAAAACCCTAATTTACCTATTATCCGTTTTTAACTCACAAAAGATTTTCTTTCCATCAAAAAAAACCCCACTCCCCCTTAATTTTGGACACATGATCTGAACTCAAACAACCAAAAACCAAACCAAATCACACGTCTCTACAATTGCATACTACTAGAGTAGAGCTGGAACATTGAACCATCACCATAGAACGTATAAAAACCGTACAAAGTGAAAAGTCTAAAATTCATATCAATCTCATATTACCTGTCCAGCACACCCGATCACAACACCACTAAAACAATCAAATAACTACATCCTCAAAAAAAATCAAGAGACATCAAAATAAGAAGCAAACACGAGAAACAAAACACTCAGCAATACAGGCCAATTCACAAAATATGAATGTCTTAAATTATGCCTAAGAGTATGACCTATAAGGGTTAAAAAAGTTTCACATAAAGATTTTTAGAGGATTTTGATCAGTGTTGCTTTTCATGACTGATGACATTAGACCCAACATTGCATAAGGTGATGTCAATGAAAACATACCCCTTAACCCAAGTTAATGACAACGTCAAAATCGCTCAAGAAGGTGAAATTTAAATATCAGACTTTTATTGTCAAGATTTTCTTCATCCTTTTTGGATTTTAAGAGAATTAGCTTATCTTCAGCAGTAGCTATTAATATCTTTTGTTTTTGGACCTGGGAGAAAACCTGTTTCCACGGGAAAGTTCTACAATCCCAAATCGAAGAGGTTAGTCTTTTTGTCATCACTTTTATTACAACACATGATCTTATTTCTCTTTAAATCAGACTTAGTGCATTTATATTATGTATGAAAAAGAAAACAAAAATGCATGCAAAATATACAGATGTTATGACTGATCACAACTTTGGGTGTCATAACATCAAACCCAACATGGACTAGACTATGCACATTCCGAGATCTCTTCTCAAACGAGAGAAGGTCTCTAAATCTAATGCTTTTGTGAATATGTCAGCAAGCTGACTATCCATCCCTACATGTTCAAGACTTATTATCTTTCTCTCAACCAAGTCTCGGATGAAGTGATACCTGATGTCAATGTGTTTTCTACGAGAGTGCTGAACTGGATTTTTTTAGATGTCAGTTGTGCTCGTATTATCATAGAGTACGGTCAAAATACTGCTGAGACTGTAGTCTTCAATCATCTGGTTCATCCAAAGAATTTGCGTACACGCACTTCCAGCTGCAATGTATTTGGCTTCGGCTGTAGATAAGGAAATACAATTTTGTTTCTTGCTATACCAAGAGATTAGATTATTCCCCAAAAAGAAACAACCCCATGTCGTACTTTTCCTATCAACTACATCCCCATCCCAATCTGAGTCCGTATAACCTACCAATTCAGTGCATGTTTCTTTAGTATACCATAACACTAAGTCACTAGTTCCTGCCACATATCGAATTATTCTTTTAACGGCTTTCAAATGTGACTCCTTAGGGTTAGCCTGATATCTCGCACACAAGCATACACTGTACATGATGTCGGGCCTGCTGGAAATTAAATAAAGGAGACTACTAATCATGCTCCTATAGAGGTGTTGTCAACACCAGACCCAACATTGTCTCTCGACATTTTCTTGTCTTTACCCAAAGGTGTTTTCTTGGGCTTCTCACCTTCTAACCCAAATTTTTTGACCATATTTTTTGCATATTTGGTTTGTGAGAGAAAAATTCCATCACCAAGTTTTTTAATTTGTAGGCCAAGAAAATACGAAAGATCACCTTGCATACTCATCTCGAAAGTGTCTGACATTCGAACAACAAAATCCTTCACCATCTGTTCGTTAGTCGAACCAAAAATAATATTATCCACATAAATTTGGACAATAAGAATGTGTTTCTGGGATTTGAGCAGAAATAGAGTCTTGTCAACCTCACCTCTTCTAAAATTTAGAAATAATAGATGTTGAGTCAGCCTCTCATACCAAGCTCTTGGAGCTTGCTTTAAACCATACAAGGCCTTTTTGAGTTTTAAAACAAAATTAGGTTTGTGAGAATCCAAAAACCCTTTGGGTTGCTCAACATATACTTCCTCGCTCAAAACACAATTTAGAAATGCACTCTTAATGTCCATTTGATACAGTGAAATATTTAAATGACATGCAACTGCAAGAAGCAATCTTACCGATTCTATACGTGCAACCGGTGCGAATGTCTCGTCAAAGTCGATACCCTCAATTTGAGTGTATCCTTGTGCCACCAACCTTGCTTTGTTTCGAACGATGTTCCCAGCTTCATTCGTCTTGCTTTTTGAATATCCATTTCGTTCCAGTGACATGTGTATTTTCAGGACAGGGAACTATGTCCCAAACACCGTGCTTTGCGAATTGGTCTAGCTCCTCTTGCATTGCTTTAATCCAAAATTCATTCTTCAATGCATCCTCCAATGGTGGCTCTGTCTTAGAAAGGAATAAAGTTTCTCAAATTCGAGAATAATTAGTGGATAAACAGACAAATCTTACCATTTCCTTGAAGTTAATCTGTCTTTTCCTCGTACTCCTCTTATCAAGATCACCAATAATCTGCCCGGTTGGATGATTCTTTTTAATTCTTGAGGGAATATCTCTTTGATAAAGATCAATTTGATTTTCAGGGTCCTCATCTCTGAATCTGAATCAGACTCAGGAATCACCGGGGAAGGGGTTGAAACTGGAGTTAGCTCTCCAGTTTATTGTTGCCAGTTTCTTCCTGAGTTGGTGTTGGGTTCGGTGACATGTCACCAGACCCGTCACCACCTGCAACAGCAGCTTCTGTACCTGCATTAACATCTAAACCGTCAACAACAAATTGAGAACTCTGATCATATACCAGGTCATTGTCCTCCGCAGGTTTTACTCCACTAATTGTATCATCAAGTTTCACATTGACCGACTCTATCATGCAACGTGTCCTAAGCTTAAGAACTCGATATGCATGACTATTTTGAGAGTAACCCATAAAACACATTTATCACTTTTAGAATCGAGCTTCGAGAGATACCCCCTATCATTCAAGACATAACAAACACATCCAAAAACATGAAAGTAGCTTAAGTTAGGTTTCTTGCCAAACAACAGTTCATAGGGGGTGACATGTGACCCTGGTCTTAAGTATACCCTATTAATGGTGTGACACGCTGTGTTCATGGCTTCTTCCCAAAACCGTTTTGCTATAACATTTGAAATCAACATGGTTCTAGTCATCTCCATAAGAGATCTATTCTTTCGTTCAACTATACCATTTTGCTGAGTGGTAATGAGGGAAGAAAACTCATGAGTAATTCCCTTTTTAGAGCAAAGGTTTGAAAATGACTCATTCTCGAATTGTTTTCCATGGTTGGTCCTGATTCTTCCTATACTTACTCCAAAATGCACACACAATTTTTTAGCAAATTTTTTAAAAGACACAAACGTTTCTGATTTCTCTTTTAAAAATTCGATCCATGTATATCTAGAAAAATCATTGACGATAACTAGAACATACCTTTTTACCTCCGAGACTCTCCACTTCAAGTGATCCCATGAGGTCCATATGCATGAGTTCAAAGCAGTTAGAAGTGGTAAGGCTCTGGACATATGGGTGTGGTACTTTAACTTGCTTCCCTTTTTGGCACGCTTCACAAACAGGAATGATCTTCGTGTTGAGCTTTGGTAATCCGTTCACAACATCTTTCTTTACTAGCCTTTTTAACATTTTGTAGTTGTCATATCCAAGTTTTTGATGCCACACCTCGGCATCACTCAGTTGTGACAACTTACAAAACACATCTCCATTTATTTGATAGCAGTTGTCGGACGTTCTCTGGCCAGTTGGAATACAAGCATTTTCTACATCGTAGACCTCGCATTTTTCTCGTGTAAACTTGACGCTAAAGCCCCCATCAGACAACTGACTAATGCTAATCAGATTAGCAGTCGGTCCTTCAAAAAGTAGCACATTTTCCAGCTTGGCAATGCCTGGAACATGGAGTGTTCCTTGCCCAATAATCTATCCATTTGTACCTCCACCATATTTGACCTTTCCACCTTTGAATTTTACAATATTCGAAAAAAGTTCTTCGGATCCGGTCATGTGTTTGGAGCATCCACTATTAAAGTACCATGCTCCAGGAATATAAGAATTTAGAGAGGTGTATATCATGTTACACTTGACCTCCCCCTTTCTTACCCAGACTCATTTAAACTTGGTGTTGCCTTTGGTGTTGACAACTTGAGTCATATCACGAGTACCAACATCTTAATTAATCCTCAGAAAAGGACTTTTCTTCCCAGTTCTCTTCCAGCAGAAAGGGCGAGTGTGGCCATGATCACCACAGTAATGGCAAACATACTGCCTTCTTCTCTTCTTATGGCGCTTGACGGACTCTTGTTTATGGTTGACTTGAAGCGATTGTTGCTCCAGTTTGTAACCAATTCCATGCCTTGAAGTTTCTAGATACGACATCTCCAGAATTTCATCCAGCTTCGCCTTTCCTTTGTTGAGGTTGGAGATTGTATCCTAAACCTTTTTTAGCTCAGTCCTTATTCATTCCAATTTAGAATCTTTTCTCGTAATAGATGTCTCCAATCGGGTAATGATCTTCACTTGATCATCCTTTTCATGGGTAAGCTTTTCAACCTTGATCATCAGTGTCTTCACCTTCAAAACCTAATTTCCCCAGTTGTCAAACAGATCATCATACTCCACGCACAGCTTTTTATATTTGTCGAGAGTATTTTCAACTTCAGCTTTTAGGCACAGGGTATTGGAATTGATGTTGTGAACTCGAAAGTCATCATCCAAGGTAACATGAGCAAACAGTGCAGGTACCGACTAAGAAGTGTCAGAGTCGCTTCCATCTTCATCAAACTCCTTTGAAATGAGACTCTTCTTCCTCAACATGTTTGCACATTCATTTTTGTAGTGTCCCCAACCTTTTCACTCATGGAATTGAACTTCATTAAGTGTCTTGGGCGAATTTCCAGTCTTTGACTCTGAAGATGAGGGCTGGAAGTTGGACAACTTTCTTCCAGAAGACTTTGGAGGTGATGTCTCCATCATGGAATTTGAAGCTTTCCCTCCAATATTTTTCTTTCTCCTCAAGTAACAGTTGAATTTCTGAGTAATGAGAGACACTCCTTCCTCTCCAAGTGTGGTTCTTTCGAATTTATCAAAAAGCTCTCTCCAGTCAGTGTTTTCATCTTCATCATTTGAGTAAATATCAGAGGTGAGAGCGACATTTTTCTCCTTCGAGTAATTCAGATGCTCCATCTCATATGTCTTGAGCGATCCGACCAGCTCATCATAGTCCAGATTGTCAGTATCCTTGGATTCCTCAATGGAAACCACCTTCACGCTGAACTTCTATGAAATGGATCTGAGAAGTTTTCCAGCAAGACGTGCATTGGACATGGGCTCGCCAAGGTTTCCACATTCATTAGCAATGTTCGAGAGTCTCATGGCATAGTTTACAATCGACTCTTTTTCATCCATTCTCATGGACTCAAACGTTGTGGTGAGCATTCTCAAATGATATTTCCTCACACTTGGAGGTCCTTCGCACACCCTTTGAAGGGCGTCCCAAGCGTCTTTTGCTGACTCGCAGTTCTTGATCACTTTGTAATAAATTGTATCGACATATCCGCACAAGGTATTAATGGTTTTAGAGTTCCAGTTTGACAGGGCTACTTCATTGTCAGTCCAGTCTTCTTCTCTATTGAATATGGTGTCACCATAAGCATAAGTGACACGAGGTTTCTGCCATCCAACAAGCATGGATCTCCAAGCTCGTTCGTCAATGTTTTTGATGTGCCACCGCATCCTCTGTTTCCAGAGGGAGTAGTTCTCTCCATTTAGGATTGGAGGTATTGGGTTCCCTTGAGCGTCTATCATGTCAAATCTACAAAACAAGGATAGAAATACTTAGAGTTAAGTATCCTGCTCTTAAGCCAATTGTAGTTATGTAGAAATGAAACTTAAAGATATGATGTTAGGTTTCGTTATAGATGTCACCAGACCTAACATCAACTGAATCCAATAAACAGCGGCGGAAATAAAAACACAGTAAGATAATTTCAGTTCGTATGCAATCGTGCTTACGAACTTATCAACGTTTAAGATCAATACAAAATAATAAAAAGTAATATATGAAAAACAAATTTTATCAAACTCTTAATACACAAAATACTCGATATTTCTTCTTGAGTCAAATTCCTACGTTGGTTACGCAATGTAGAAAACCTCCTAATTCAGCAACAAAGCTCCGAGTAACCTTTTGTGTGTTCTGCTTCAAGGATGTGTGCGTCGTGTGTCTCTTTTTTGTCTTGCGTCGTCTCCCTTTTATATAACAAGACTCCTAGTCTTGTTAAACAAGTTAGATAAGTATTTAGGAAACTAAATAAAGTCCACAACTCCATCTTAGAAAGAAATCTAGAGTCCTTAAATACGTTGTGTCCTAAGAAAGGCAAACTACAAACAAGGAATAATATTGTTGAAAATAATATTCCCAACAGGGAGAGCACTTGTTTAGTAAGTTATCAAGTTTTCTTTTTAATAATATGTATTATAGATATTATTCAAGGTATTAATTCTTCTTACAAATAAAGGAAACAAGATATATTCAAGGAACCGATATTAGAATGGCAATAGAAAGAAATAACCACGTATAATGGAATAAAATAAAATGATCGGTCGCGGATACATATAGATATTTATTGAACTGCACGAGCCTGGACATTATTAATTAAAGTGACTTCAAGAGGCAATGTTTTTTTATGTGGCAAAATATTATTAATAGAGCACAAATGGTTCTCAATTCTGTTACAAGGATTCATTTTGATAATACGAGAGTTGCTAATAATACAATAGATGGATGTGCCAACCCAAAAATACAATAGATTGACCTAGGTCTTTCTAATGGTATATAGATTATTCTTTAACTCTTTCCCAATGAATACAGTTAAATCCTCAAAGTTGGTATATGTGCTTGAAATTTCCACGTCAGTTTTAAAAAGGTGCATTATTATAATGTGCAATGAAAGAAGTATATAAACATATATTTATAAAATGGAAAAGGTTTTTTTGGGATATGTTCAGTGCAGTCTTTATTGCAGTGGTTGTACTCACAAAATTAAAATCACAAGCGGGAAGTTTCTACTTCATGAGCTAAGTTGTCTGTAGACTAATAAATACACGGTTTGTGTCAAATAAGGAAAGAGAAATGAAAGCGTTATACAATCGGGAAAATACTTATATTTCTGAAGTTAATAAAAAGAGTTTTCGGCATAAACCAATGCGGTTCTTGATTTTCCTAATATTAAAAAATGATACAAATAACAACTAAATGGAAGATTTTTTTTTTTAATATTAAAGCGCAACAATGGTGCATCTCCAGTGCAACACTGTACAAATCTCATAATTGGAAAAATATTAGTAATTGAGCACAAATGGTGCTCAGTTCTGTTACAAGGATTCATTTTGATAATACGAGAGTTGCTAAAAATACAATAGATGGATGTGCCAACCCAAAAATACAATAGATTGACCTAGGTCTTTCTAATGGTATATATATTGTTCTTTAACTCGTTCCCAATGAATACAGTTAAATCCTCAAAGTTGGTATATGTGCTGGAAATTTCCTCGTCAGTTTTAAAAAGGTACGTTTTGATAATGTGCAATGAAAGAAGTATATAAACATATTTTTATAAAATGGAATATGTTTTATTGGGGTTTATGTTAACTGCAGCCTTTATTGCAGTGATTGTACTCACAAAATTAAAATCACAAGCGGGAAGTTTCTATTGCATGAGCTAAGTTGTATTTAGACTAATAAATACTCGTTTTACATCAAATAAGGAAAGAGAAATGAAAGCGTTATACAATCGATAAAATACTTATATTCTCAAAGTAAATAAAAATAGTTTTCGGCATAAACCAATAAGGTTCTTTATTTTCCTAATATTAAAAAATGATACAAATAACAACTAAAAGAAAGAAATTTTTATTTTTTTAAATTAAAGCGCAACAATGGTGCATCGCTAGTGCAACACTGTACAAATCTTAGAATAGTGCCCATTTGCTACGCATTCTCGAAGACTGAATTTCCGCGTCCTTTGCTATTACTTTGTTGGGCTGTTGGAGTCGTCTTAGTCCATAGATAACAAAGTGAAATTGGTTTTTCAACTTATGTAGAATGTTTTTTCTTAGTAGTAGTGATCCTCGAAGGGTAAAAAATATATGAAATAGGGAGATAAATTCTTTCACAATCGAAGAGTACATGATTTAAAAATTAATGGACTAGCTATGCTCCCATTTGAGCTAATGCGTCCTTCATTTAGTTGGGAACCCAAATATAAAGGAGCAGACAAGAATTAAAACTTACTCAACCTGGTATCAGGAGCCTAGTTTATTTTATTTAGTCACTTTGCGGTAGCCTCTTCCTCCCACTGATTTCAAGCTTGAATAAAAACAAGCCATCCAGTTTATTTTTATTTATTATTTGATTTTACCAAATATCAGATATATATATATATATATATATATATATATATATATATATATATATATATATATATATATATATATAATATGGAGAGAATCTTGTAGTGTCCCATCTGGCAAAGAAGATTTAGATCGCGAGTATTGATTATGGTTCATATCTCAAGGCGTCACACGAATAGCGGATTGGCTCATGAAAATGGCAGATCGGCTGCAGCTCAGTTGATATGTTGTCGTGGCCAATCAAAACCCATAGAAGAGGTAGCAACAGCATGGCCCTCGTGGTTGTGGAGGCCCTACCACCAACACCGCCATTCCACATAAACAAAATCGTGATTGTTGCACCACCACCACCGGTGGGAAATAGAATGGAGCTAGCCTTGTATGATGAGCACAGGGAGCTGGATTTGCCTTTGAATGAATCCTCCAAAAGAAGAAGATGGTGGCATTTAGTGTGTTTCTATATTTTTTTTTTCTAAAGTTTGAAGGAGTCCATGGTAGAAGAGATATGTTGCTAAATTTAATGAATTTGTAATATTATATAAAGAGGAATCACATTTTATTATTAATGTGCTATTTATAGTTGAATAATTGTGTTTCTTTATTTTCATTCTATTATTATCAACACTATATCTCTGTGAAGTTAGAAAAATGATAACCGCAAACTGGGAGAGCTACTTTTAAGTAAGTTATCAAGTTTTCTTTTTAATATGTAATATAGATATTACTGAAGGTATGAATTTTTCTTACAAGTAAAGGCAAGAAGATATACTCAAGACACTGATACTAGAATGGCAATCCAAAGAAACAACCACGTATAAGGGAATAAAATAAAATGATTGGTCGCGGATACATATAGATATTTATTGAGTTACACGAGCCAGGACATTATTAATAAAAGCGACTTGAAGAGGCAATGTATTTTTACATGGCAAAATATTATTAATAGAGCACAAATGGTGCTCAATTCTGTTACAAGTATTCATTTTGCTAATACGAGAGTTGTATAAATACAATAGATGGATGAGCCAATCMAAAAATATAATAGATTGACCTAGGTCTTTCTAATAGTATATAGATTGTTCTTTAACTCGTTCCCAATGAATACAATTAAATCCTCAAAGTTGGTATATGTGCTGGAAATTTTTGCGTCAGTTTTAAAAAGGTACGCTGTGATAATGTGCAATGAAAGAAGTTTATAAACATATTTTAACAAGCGGGAAATTTCTAAACATTTTTCTGCTCCAGTTGTGCCGGCCGAGATAAATTTGATTGATAATCAGATTGCACATCTTCAGGCTCTTCAAAGTTTTTTTGTGGAGGCCCTTTTGCTTTCCGAACAAAAAGGGGGAGATGCGGGTGGTAATGACGCCGCCAATGTAGATATCGATGAGGCTGATCATGGTGATGATAGCTCTGCTGCTGCTGCCGAGGTTTTTGCTAGTCTAGCCAAAGAAAAAAGGAGAAAGAGGATTCGGTCAAGAAACAGGAAGTTGAATAAGATGAGGAATCTGCTAAGGAAGAGGAAAGCTAAGGATGGTGGAATAGCTTCTCGCCGGTCCAAGAGGATGCGTAGTCATTAATTCATTATGCTTGTTTTGATATTTGTTTTGTGTTTGCTAAACAATATCATTTTAAGGTTTGTATTTTTAAAAAAATGGTTATTTGTTTATGGGGAGTTTCTAATTTAGGGGGAGTTTTTCAAAGTTGTTTGAACATTTTTACTCATCGTAGTATTTTTCCTAGAAAGACAAACATGGGAGATTGTTGATAATTTTATTTTTGTCAATAATTTCTTTTTTAATTGTTTGCCTTTATTGGGCTCAAAATAAATTAGGAGTCCAGATTTTATTTCCTAGATTGTGTCTGAGGCTTTATTTAGTTTTATAGATTATGTTTAGGATTTCTTTTACTTATTTACCAAGTTTATGACTCTAAGAGTTGTTTATTTAAGACAAGAAGAGGACAAGACTTGGATATCTTGACACACGCCACTACAAAAAAATCTGGCAATACTGGCGGCCTGTTGGCCGCCAGTAATGCTGACGGCTTTCCTTGCGGCCCGACATTACCGGCGGTTATGCTGACGGCTTTGACCGTCAGCGACATAGCCCGCCAGTAACCCACCAGGGAAAGAGCGGGAGTTTATCCCGCTTAATTATACTGACGGCCATACCCGTCAGTGTCTAAAATTGGCGTCGCTAACGGGTCTGGCCGTCAGGATATATTATTTAATTAAAAAAAAAGTATCGCTAATCCTGACGGCCATTGGCCGTCAGGATATTAACCTAAAAAAGACGGGTCCTTTCTTCTCTGCCTCACTTTCCGAAAGCAGCAACAACCGCCAAAGAAAATGCGTCTTCGTTGCAGCCGCAGCCGAGGCCCAGCCCACCGTCGCCGCGCCGCTCCGCTCCGAAGCCCAGTCCACCGTCGCCGCCTGCCTCCACCACGCCGCAGCCGAGCCCAACCCAAGGTCCATCACCACCGCCTGCCTCCACTTCCGCCCAGCCCAAGGTCCACAACCGTCACCCGCCGCCGCCGTCTGCTCCGCTCCAGCTTCCGCCGGGTGCTCCTCCAAGGTAAGTTTCCCATTTTTTTTATTTTCTGTTATTATTTTTTATTTTTTATTTTTTATTATTTTTGTATTTTTTTGTGATGAAATTATTGTATAATTATTTTTCTAGATTAGGTTAAGATAATAAAACCATAATTAAGATTAAATTTAGAGTTAATTTTAGTAATAATCACATAATTAGGGTTCAATTGAGTAATAATAGGGTTCAATTGAGTAATAATCACATAATTAGGGTTCAATTGAGTAATAATCGAATAATTAGGGTTCAATTCAATTGAGTAATAATCGAATAATTAGGGTTCAATTGAGTAATAATCACATAATTAGGGTTTAATTTAGGATTAATCACATAATTTAGGGTTCAATTTGGGAATAATTACATAATTAGGGTTCAATTTAGGAATAATAAATTTATTAGAGTTCAAATTAGGAATAATCAATTAATTAGGGTTCAATTTAGGAATAATCAATTAATTAGGGTTCAATTTAGGAATAATCAATTAACTAGGGTTCAATTTAGTCATAATTACATAATTAGGGGTTAATTTAGTAATAATTACATAATTATGGTTCAAATTAGGAATAATCAATTAATTAGGGTTCAAATTAGGAACAATCAATTAATTAGAGTCCAATTTAGTAATAATTACATAATTAGGGTCCAATTTAGTAATAAGTACATAAAGTAGGGTTCAAATTAGGAATAATCAATTAATTAGAGTCCAATTTAGTAATAATTACATAATTAGGGTCCAATTTAGTAATAATTACATAATTAGGGTTCAATTTAGGAATAATCAATTAATTAGAGTCCAATTTAGTAATAATTACATAATTAGGGTTCAAATTAGGAATAATTAATTAATTAGGGTTCAAATTAGGAATAATCAATTAATTAGGGGTCAATTTTAGTAATAAATAAGCTTGTGTAGATTCTGGAGTATACTTGTCTATACAGAGCGCACACAGCACCCGTACAGAGATTGTCCTCCTCAAACGCCCTCCCCATGTCGGCTCCAAACATCTATAATTCAGCAGTAGATACGGTCGATGAAGACGTCTGTTTTTAGTGACCATGCTAGCAAGGAGCCGGTTGATTTTTGGAGCAGACATGGTGAGGGTGGTCGAGGAAAGCGATGAGCTGTATTCGAGTGTTGTGTGGTTCTTTATAGACAACGTGTCTACTTCAGAATCTACCTAGCTAGAAGTAATCTTGTATTAGGGTTTATCATTAGATTATTAGGGTTTTGCTTTCAAATTTAGGGTTTATTCACCCATTATATTGTATATATATTGTTCATGCATGGGAGGCCGTGGTGATCGGACGGATTTAAAAAAAAAATTGTATATATATTTGTTCATGCATGGGAGGCCGTGGTGATCGGCCGGGGTTTAATTTTGTTTATATATATTATTGTCATTGGTGTTGTTGGTTGTATACCGTCGGATGTTGACGTGGGTTACGGCGCCGGCCGGGAGGTGTTGTCCCTCCAATAGCGGGTTTTCAAAGTTTTTTCTAAAAACGTGATAGGGTGTCACGTGGTTTTATTTAAGTGTTTTCAAAATATTTTTCAAAAATGTGACGGTGGTAATTGCTTATTTGGAACCTTGGCGAAGTGACGCGATTCATATAGATCACTTGTTTGAGAATTAATATCAAATAGAAAAATTTGAAACTAAGTTTTGAATTATTCCAATATTCCTTAGACCCGTTTGAGATTTAGTATCAAATATAGAGTTTGATACTAAATTTCGAATTGTCCCATTTTTGGACAGTTTGAGAATGTGACTTGTAGTATGGTTATCTTATGTGTATGTTTTTTTTTTAGTTTTGAAATTTCGGTTTCTGCATCTCTCTAATTGTTCTCGGGTGCACTGAAATATACGTGCACTACGAGAACTGAGGGGAGATGCTGCCGAAATTT
>BMAC01000341.1:167339-201699 GCA_014905375.1 Phtheirospermum japonicum
ATTAGTTATTTTAATAGTAAGGGTATTGTGGTATATTTATATCATAATTTTGGACTATTTAGCAAAAAGTAGTTACTATATGACTTAAAATTGGATGTATGACTAATTGACAAACAGACCTCCACCTGGGGTACTATTTGATAATTTCCCCTAAAAAATAAATACAACGGGTTGACCCGCCTCGCCAATTTGTGGGGTGGACGGGGCGGGTTCGGGTCCTCTAGTACTAGACCCGACCCATTACCATGCCTAACCTTGCCTATGACCAATGGTTTTAGAATCGCCTCGTTAAATGATTTGGGATGACATTTGAGTCATCGATTTAAAATTCATGTGTTGTATCACATACATAAATAAAATTAATATATTTAATTTTTTGAAAATAAAGTTAAAAATAAGAGTAATCATTAATTTATGTATTTATGTGTGAATCTCAAAACTTAAAAGGCTTACTCATGAATATAAAAAGGAGGTTATAAAAAGGAGGGGAAAGAGAAGAAGAAGAAGATTTTGGTCAAAGTTTTGATGGCCGAATTTTGCGTAGTCACATGTAACCCAATTTAAAAATATAACCCAATTTTTATTGGATCTCGGGTCACCAGGCGGGTCCATAAATAATATTTATGAGAACAACCTCAATTTCTTGTTATTGATTTCAGACTTTTCGTCCTTGTTGTCACGGTTTATATTAAATATTTTTATTATATTTTATCATTATCAAACATATTAAATAATTATTTAGAGTTTAGTTACAAATTATATATTTATTTAAAATTTTATGAATTTCCAATCTTATTTTATAATATATTTAAAAAAAATTCACAAATTCATTTAATAAATATTTAAAATTCAATTATTCTATAGTCTACTTAACTTATTTTATGAATTTAAATTCTATTTTATAATATTATTGATTATTATTATTATTATTTTATTATTTTTCAGGTTTTATAAGTAAGTAGTTAGAATTTATTTCTAAGTTTTTATATTTTGTGCATATTATTTTATAGTTTTTCAGTTTTATTTTATATGAATTTATAATATATATATATATATATATATATATATATATATATAATTTATTATAAAATCTGATAAAAATTGTTTAGTAATAATAGTTGAAAATCTTGATATCAGGAGGACTATGAGAGGGCTTTGGAGGAGAGGCGTGCTGCGTCGTCTGATGGTAGCAGCTCTCAGGTAGACCCGAACGAGGTCTACCTACAGGTTGTCGCGAATAGGAAGGGTCGACGCTATGGCCTCGGATGCTTCGGGAAGACTCAGAAGGGATGCAGTACTTCTTCCACCTCCAGCGCCGATGTTCGCCAGCTTCAGACGCAGGTGCAGTCCCAGCAGGAGCAGCTTGAGCGAGCCAACCAAGAGATTCAGCGGATCCGCCAGGAGTAGGCGCTGGAGATTCAGTGGTTGATCCGCGAGGAGCAGGAGCAATCCCATTTGGCGCTCCATTAGCAGATTGAAGAAGTTGTTGTCTTGGCCATGTCTAGTCGGCCTTCTACTCAGTATCCCCCTCATCCGACATTCGATGGTGGTGATATTTAGATATGTATTGATAATTCAGGATTTTTTTTATACATTCGATGGATGGATTGATTTTTAGTTATTGAATGATTTGTTTTGATTTTTAATTAGTGGATAATTTATTTTGGATTATCTAAAATTTTATTTGTTTATTTATTTTTTATTTATTTTTTTATTAATTAATAAATAAGAAAAAACTTCCTTGAACTACAACTCTAATGACGACTTTCTAACGGATAATACCCGCAAGAAATGCTGACGGTAATGCTGGCGGCCAGACCCGTTAGGATAGCATCAAACATTCTTGGCGACTAGATCCGCCAGCAATACTGACGGCCATTTCCTGGCGGGTGTGGCCGTCAAGAAATCCACCATCATTCCTGGTGGGAACATTTTCCCGTCAGGATGCAGCAATCCTTACCATGACAATGCTGACGGCCAATATCCGTCAGAAGGCCGTCAGTATTCAATATACTAACGGCTTTCTGACGGATTTGGCCGTCAGCATAGCCAGGATTTTTTGTAGTGACAAACACAAGAAGAACACAAGCAACGTTGAATACTTGGAATCTCTGTTCGAGATTAAGAAGATCTTTGAAGTTGCGTAAATAACGGAGAAGATCATCCTTCAAGGCGACAAGTATTTTAGTATCATAGTATTTGATACTTTAGTTTACATATATTACTTTACTTCTTTTGTATTTGATCTTGAACAATAAAAGTAATATAGTTTTCGGGTTTGTATACCCAAGTTCACAAGCACTTTTGCTTGTGAACGAAATTTAAATTGCTGTGTTTATTTATTTTTAATTATTCCACTGCATATTTTTCTGATAATCCGTTCGATGTTAGTTTTAGTGTTTGTAACACTGAAAGTAACATCTGTTTACTAATACTTATGTCTACAATCATAGGTCCTACAAAACTACAATTTATCAAATTTCCTTTTTAATATGTATTATAGATAGTATTCAAGGTATGAGTTCTTCTTACAAATCTAGGCAAAATGATATAGTCAAGGCACTGATATTAGAATGGCAGATGGAAGAAATAACCACGTATAAGGGAATAACCACGTATAAGGCACTGATATTATTCAAGGTATGAATTCTTAATAATTTCTGGAGTTAGTATGGTGAGTTTCAAAGCTATCTTATGGAGCCATTTATGATTCCACACTGATCCATGTAGTCGTACTTTAATTCAAATAGCATACAATTTATTGTTTCTGAAAGACCGATGTAAAACATGTTAAATGGATAAATTAGGTGGCGAGGAGAAGTGTCCAAACATATAGATCGATACTCCATCCTGAACTTTTTATGGATAAGAAAATTTTTAGAGAAATATATAAGAAGATAAATCTTCTAAACATGCTTAAAAGCTCATTATATGTTTCCTTTTTTGAAAAATTGATTGCTGGAAATATAACAATGTAGTGTCTTTTATAAGAAAATCTTGGAACAACCCTCCAAGATGAGACAAAGTAAATAAATAAGATATTACATTTTTTAAGGTTTAGAATAATGAAAAGTTACTCTAATAAAGATAAATAAAGGTGAATAAAAAAGATAAATAAAGGTGAATATTGACTAAAGATTAAGTACATATCAACTCCCAAGATGCTTGAATGAATATGTCCATGAAAACACGCCAAGAGTCGCGCATACTTCCAAATTCTCGTATGAAACTGTTGAAAATTATATTCTTGGCAACTTTTCCTTTTTTAGTTGTTGCCTTTCTTGGGATCAAAATAAATTAGGACTCTAGATTTGTTTCTTATATGGAGTCTAAGACATTATTTAGTTTCCTTGATTTTGTTTTACTTGTTTACCAAGTTTAGGAATCTTATCTATTTAATACAAGGAGAGGACAAAACTTGGACATGCATTTTCACACGGATGAGAACGCATCAAGGAGCAAGATCGACGCATGAGAAGAACACAAGCAAGGAATAGTACTTGAAGCCATCCAAGTTACTTAGATATTTCAAGTTGCGTGACCAACTGAGAAGATAATCCTTTGTGGCTACAAGTATTTTAATATCATATGTGTTTGATACTTTATTTTTCATATATTACTTTATGTCTTTTGTATTTGGTCTTGAACGAGAAAAGTAATATAATTTTTGGGTTTATATACCCAAGTTCACAAGCACGTTTACTTATGGACAAAATTTAAATTGCTGTGTTTGTTTATTTTTAATTATTCCACTTCTTATTTTATGATAAACTATTTGATGTTAGTTTTGGTGTTTTTAACACTGAACTTAATATCGTTTTACTGATACTTATTTCAACAACCATAGGTCCTACGAATTTACAATTGGCATCTAGAGCGGGTTACTTGACGTACTAATTTTACTGATCCTTATATTTGTAGGACGCCATGGATGCTCAGGGGAATCCTCGACCCCCTATCCATAACGGGGAGAATTACTCTCTCTGGAAGCAGAGGATGCGATGGCACATCATGAATATTGATGAACGTGCGTGGAGATCCATCATGGTTGGTTGGGAAAAACCACGTGTCACTGATGGTGAGGGCGATGCTATTATCAAAAAAGAAGAAGACTGGACTGCTGATGAGATAAACCTATATAACTGGAACTCCAAGACCATAAACACCCTTTAGGGTACGTTGAATCGAACTACTATAAGGTTATCAAAAAGTGTGAGTCAGCAAAAGATGCATGATATGCATTGCAGAGGGTGTGTGAAGGAACCCAAAGTGTGAAGAAATCATGATTAAGAGTGTTGACTTCTACTTTTAATTCGATGAGGATGGATGACAAAGAGTCCATCATGGACTATGCCATGAGACTTTCAGACATTGGAATCGATTGCGGCGAACTTGGTGAAGCTATAACGAACACACGCTTGGTGGTAAAGCTGCTCAGATCCATCCCAAAGAAATTTAGCATTAAAGTGGTAGCCATAGAAGAATCCAAGGACACAGATGATCTTGACTTCAATACATTAGTAGGTTCCCTCAACACATTTGAAATGGAACACCATTGTTCAAACTCAAAAGATAAAAATGTTGCCTTAACCTCCGATGTTAAATCTAACGATGAAGACATTGATTGGAGAGAGATACTCGATAAACCTGATGCCACCCCACTTGGAGAAGACGAAGTGTCTCTTGTGTCTCAACTTTTCAATCGGTTCCTAAAGAAGAATAACAACATTGGAGGATCTAGTTAAAAATTCAAGCCATAGACGCCAACACCGAAATTGACAGGGCGTCCTCTTGCGAGGTTCCAATCCTCACCTTCGGAGTCCAAGACTTCTAGTTCCCAAAAGCCTCTCAGTGAAGTTCAATGTCATGAGTGAAAAGGTTGAGGAAATTATAAGAATGAATGTGAAAATACTCTGAGGAAAAAGAATATGATTGCAACAGACTACAAAGAAGATGACAGCGACCCTGAAAATCCAAAATCTGTTCCAGCCCTGTTTGGAAACATTGTGTGAGATGATGATATCCGTGTTGGTAACATCAAAACTAACACCTGGTGTTTAAATGCAGAAGTTGAAGTTGACAGGTGCGAGAAGCTGAGTATTGAATATGATGAGCTATTTTCCAACTAGGGTAATCTAGTGCTCAAACTCAAGGCTCTTGTGATCAAGATAGACAAACTGACTCACAAAAAGGAGGATCAACGTGACACCATTGTCCGGTTGGAATCAGCTCTAACAAGAAAAGATGTTGAGAAAGAACATGTAAAGACTGAGATGAAGAAGGTCCAAGAAACCATCACAAGCCTCAACAAGGGCAAAACAAAGCTTGATGAAATCTTGGATATGACGTTCTTATAACCCTCAAGACACAGAATTGATTACAAGCCTAATCAGCAAACGCCAAAAACAAGCCAAGAAAGGAAGTCAACCAAACGCCACAAGAGGAGAAGAAGACAATATGTGTAACATCACCATGGTGATCCTTGTCACATTCGACCCTTTTGCTGGAAAATTGATGGTGAGAGAAATCAGTTTCAGAGGACAAAGATGTCTGCCAAGTACCGTGATAGTTTCCGTGTTTCTAACACCAAAACCAACACAAGAATCAAATAAGTATGGGTAAAAAATGATGAGATCAAATGTCACATGATCTATTCCTCTCTGAAGTCTCACATTCCTAGAGTCTGGTACTTCGATAGTGGATGATCTAAACACATGACTGGATCGGAAGATCTCCTTTTGAATATTGTCAAATTTCAAGGAGGAAAAGTGAATTACGGTGGAGGAGCAAGTGGCCAGATCATTGTCCAAGGAACTCTTCATGTTCCTGGTATTGCAAAACTTGAGAACGTGTTACTTATTGAAGGATTAACGACAAACTTGATAAGTATTAGTCAATAGTGTAATGGTGTTTTCAGTGTTAGTTTCACTCATGAAAAATGTGAAGTCTATGATGAGAGCAATGCTTGCATCCTTACTGGTCAGAGTACCTCCGACATCTTCTACCAAATTAATGGCGATGTGTTCTGCAAGCTGTCTTAATTGAGTGATGTCGAGGTGTGGCATCAAAAGCTCGGGCATGTCAATTATAAGATGTTGGAAAGATTGGCCAAGAAGGAAACTGTGAATGGGCTACCTCATCTTAACACCAAGATAATTCCACTCTGCGAGGCATGTCAAATAGGGAAGCAAGTCAGGGTGCCACATCTAACTATACAGAGTCTCACCACATCGAACTGTTTCGAACTTCTTCATATGGAACTTATGGGGCCACTTGAAGTAGAAATCCTTGATGGTAAAAGGTATATTCTTGTAATTGTGGATGATTTTTCTAGGTTTAAATGGGTTGAGTTCTTAAAACAAAAATCAGAGGCTTTTGAAGCGTTTAAAAAACTTGCAAAAAATTTAAGCGTTAGTTTTGATGTAAAAATAGGATGATTAAGATCTGATCATGGGGAATAATTTGAAAAAGCTTCTTTTTCAAACTATTGTTCTAAAATTTGTTTAACTCATGAACTTTCTTCACTTATCACCCCCCAACAAAATGGGATAGTTGAACGTAAAAATAGGTCTTTTGTAGAGATGATTAGGACTATGCTCATTTAAATGGCATTTCTAAGAGATTTTGGGATGAAGCTATGAGTATTGCGTGTCATATAATTAATAGGGTGTATTTTAGACCAGGGTCTTGTGTTACTCCCTATGAATTATTGTTGGGCAAAAAACCAAATTTGAGCTACTTTCATGTTTTTGGGTATATATGCTATGTGCTAAATGATAGGAATCATTTTGCAAAACTTGAATCAAAAAGTGATAAGTGTATTTTCATGGGTTATTCTCAAAACAGTCATGCATATGGAGTATTTAATCTTAGGACACATAGCATGATTGAGTCATTTAATGTCAAGTTTGATGATTTGATTAGTGGTGTGAAACTTGCTGAGGATAATGATCTGGTCTATGATCAGAATCCTCAAGAAAATGTTGTGGTTGGTATCGATGAAGCTACAGTTATAGAAACTGAAGATGCAGATGGTGACGGTACTGATGACATAACACCAGAAGTAACACTACTTCAGACGACTGCTCCGGAATCTGATTCAGATTCTGGTGAGGAAGATCTAGTTGACTTAGATCAAAGGGATTTTCCCTCAAGAACTCAGAAGAATCATCCTACAGGCCAGATGATTTGAGATCTCGATGAAAGAAGTACAAGGAAGCGTCAAATAAATTTCAAAGAGATGGTTAGGTATTTTTGTATGTCTACTAACTATTTTATAATCCAAGAGTCTTTGTTTCTTTCCAAAACATAGCCAAAGCATGTAGAGGATTCTCCAAAGGATGAATTTTGGATAAAGGCCATGCAAGAGGAGTTGGATCAATTTTCCAAGAACGATGTGTTGGACTTGGTTCCTCGTCCTGAAAATTCACACGTCACAGGTACAAAGTGAATATTCAAGAATAAAATGAATGAGGCTGGAAATATTGTGAGGAACAAGGCGCGCCTGGTTGCACAAGGGTACACTCAAATTGAAGGTATCGATTTCGATGAGACATTTGCACTAGTAGATTGCATTGAATTAGTAAAACTCTTACTTGTTGATGCTTGTCATATTAAAATATCTCTACATCAAATGGACATAAAATTTTCTTTTCTAAATAGAGTTTTAAGTGAAAAAGTTTTTGTAGAGTAACATAAAGGGTTTGTTGATCCTCACAAACCGGATTATGTTTTAAAATTGAAAATGGCTTTGTATGGTTTAAAGCAAGCTCCCAGAGCTTGGTATGAAAGGTTGACTCAACACTTGTTGTTTTTAAATTTTGGACGAGGGGAAGTTGATAAAACCTTATTTCTCCTTAAATCGAACAAGCACTTTTTAATTGTCCAAATTTATATGGATGATGTAATCTTCGGTTCCACTAATGAACAGATGGTGAAAGATTTTATAACTCGAATGTCCGACACATATGAGATAAGCAGGGAAGGTAATCTCTCTTACTTTCTTGGTTTGCAAATTAAACAACTGGATGACGGTATCTTTCTTTCTCAATCTAAATATGCTAAGAATCTGGTTAAGAAATTTGGGTTAGAGAAAGATACGCATAAGAAAACACCGTTAGGAAAAACCAAGAAACTAATCTAGAAATGATGTTGGGATTAGTGTTGACAACACCTTGTAAAGGAGCATGATAGGAAGTCTCCTGTACATAACAACTAGCAGGCCTGATATAATGTACAGTGTGTGTCCTTATGCTAGGTACCAGTCAAACCCTAAAGAGACACACTTAAATGTTGTTAAACATATTATTAGGTACATAGCTGGTACAATAGAGTTAGGTGTTTGGCATACAAAGGAAACAAGTACTGAACTTGTGGGGTACACGGACTCAAATTGGACCGAGGATGTTGTGGATAGGAAGAGTATTACTGGAGGTTGCTTATTCTTGGTTAATAATCTTATATCATGGTATAGTAAAAAGTAAAATTATATCTCTTTTTCTATAGCTGACGCCGAGTATATTGTAGCTGGAAGTGCTTGTACACAATTGTTGTGGATGAACCAAATGGTAGAGGACTATGGTCTACATTGTAGAATTATGATCGGGCTCTGTGATAATTCCAGTGCTATTGATATCTCAAAAAATCCGGTCAAGCACTCTCGAGTCAAACACATTGACACAAGGTACCATTTTATTCGAGACTTGGTTGAGAGTAAGATAGTTAGTCTTGAGCATATAGTAACAGACAATCAGCTTGTTGACATCTTCACAAAGGCATTAGATTAGAGACCTTCTCTCGTCTGATAAGAGATCTCAGAATGTGGATTGTTTAAGTCAATGTTAGTTTTGATGTCATGACACCTAATACTGTCATCAGTCGTGACATCTGTATATATTTTGCATGCGTTTTTTATTTTATTTATCATACATATCCTAAATGCATTGGGCCTGATTAATGTGCAGAAAAATCATGTGTTGTAATAAAAATGGCGAGAAAAAGACTAACCTCTTCAAGTAGGTGATTGTGAAACTTTCCTGCAGAAACTGGATTTCTCCCAGGTTCAAAAACAAAGGGTGTTAAAAGCAATTACTGAAGATATAACATTTCTCTTCAAATCTATAAAAAGATGAAGATAATCTGGATTAAAAAAGATCCAACCTTTAATTTTCACCCTCTTGAGTGATTTTGACGTAGTCATTAACTTGGGTTAAGGGGTATGTTTTCATTGACTTCACTGAAGCAGTGTTGGTTATAATGAGATGACATAAAAAGCAACACTGATCATGTCACCTAAATCAATTGCTGAATTTTTATCTTTTTAGGTCATGATTTTTAAGTATCAAATTGGACATTCATACTTTGAGAAGATGCCTTTTTTGTTGTGTGTTATGTTGCTTGTGCTTGTGTCTTTTATATGAATTCTCTTGATCAAGTTCTGAATCTTTCTAACCAATTGTTTCAGTGGTGTTAAAATCAGTGTATTGGATGGGTAATACGCAATTAATTTGGAGAGTGAAAAATTTCTTTGCTAGGAAAATATTTGATTGTGGTGATGGTTTTTCAAAATCCACCTCTATTTCGATTTTCTAAGTAGTTGAGGATTGTGATTTTTATTTTTCCAAAATTAATGAAAGAGTGTTATGTTGGGTTGAGATCGAGTGCCTATTTTTAGGAGGACTACGTTTATTTTATTTAGGAAAGAAATATTTTGAGTATAAAATAGGATGTTGGGTTATTAAGGGAGTAATCTTATATTATTTACCTTCTTCTTCTCTCTCTCCTTTCAACGGTCATTTTTGCTCCTTTTAAAGGTAGGGATTTTTACCGTCTTCCATATTCCCTCTTGCTTCTCCTACAAAATTGCACTCTCAGATTCAAACGGTTCTTTGTTACTCTCTCGACTTTTGCGTGCCTTTGTGTGTTTCTTTGGTACTTGTGTGCAGAATGTAGAAACCCTCATCAAGCAAAAGCTGCGAGCTTCCTGCCGCCGTGCACTTCTCAGTTGATGAACAGGTTCTGGTGACCCTACCGACTTCCTCAGCGGTGGACATCCGTTTGGAGATGAGTGATGGTTTGTCTCTGAACCCATCACCAATTCCCCCTACTAACACAAATCCACCACCGGTCAATTCTGAAGAGTTGATTCCTATCACCACTGCTTTCGACGCAATTCTGACTCCTCAGATTTCCCCTAGTCAGATGAGCAATGAAATCGACGTGGACGATCCAGCAAATCTTCTATTTATTGTGGAACTATTTGTCCGAGTTGGGAATCGAACCTTGAAAAAGTCGCGAAGGCTACGTAACATTCCCCCAGGTGTGGTTCCGGCGGCTTTTTCAAAAAGTAAAGCGGGTGTGCGACGTCATGTGCCAATTTAGAACATGCACATGGTCGAGGACGTCACAGTTATGACGGACTCCGATGATGAGTGTTTTGTGCCATCTGCACCAGTTGCTGTGCTGCCGCCCACCTCTGCTCCAAGGTTAGCGAAGTCCTCCACCCCTCGCTGGAAAGAGACTGTCTGCTTGGCTGACAAGAAAAATCCACCGGTGACTATCAAGGTCTCGCCGGCGTCAACCGAGACAAGCTATTCTGATCCCTTGTATGAAATTATTGACTTCTTCACAGGTGAAGTAGTGAGATCTTCCACCCATTTGGTTGCTAAACCCCCTCTGACCCCATTTAAAATGGCTCAACCTGAGCCTGAGTCTAAGTGTGGGTATGATTACTTGCCTGATTTTGACGATGCATTTCCCATTCGTGATTATTTGTCTACTTTGAGGAGAAAAAGAAGAAGTCCAAAAATGCCAAGAAGGTTGATGGTAGTTCGAATGTTGTGTCACAAACCAAAACGCCATCTATCATTGTTCAGTCTACCAGTGTTGGTTCTGGGGAGGTGTCATCGAAACCAACATCACTTACGGACGATCATGTCTCATCTTCTAGCTTCGAGTTTACTAATGTTGTTGCTCCTGGACATACACCGACCGCATCTGACTAGGTGTCTGATGATGTTGTTTTTCATGGTGTTGGGATCGAGGACATGGTGTCTATATCATCAAAGTTCCTTACTATGGAGGCACAAGAACTATTCGATGGCTATCAAACCCGTGGCATGATTACTGAGCGAAGAGTTCCTGTTGATGTCTTTGACAAGAAGAATTTGATTACCTACTTTAGGCACCGAGGTATATACTCCATCGTATTTACTTCTATGCCGTTTTTTTGAAGCGTGGTGCTCGAATTTTATGCAAACATGTTGCCATATGTTGTTGATCCCAAGTCTGTGAACTTTGGGAAAGTCTTTGTGTGTGGGAGGGTTTTTTATCTTTCTACTGCCTTGATCAATGAATTTTTTGGCACTGAGAACTACCATGGTGATTCCATGGTGGATGATATGAATGAAGTGGTTGATTTCTTGTCTGGTTGTTTGATGAGTAAATGGCATGAGCAAATGCCGGTCGCTCGCCTATCTTCTCTATATTCGGTGTTGCATAAGCTTGATGTTGATTAGCACATATTTGTCCTTGTTTTTATTTAGTATTTTAATTATTTTTTCTTATTGATTTCAGTATAAGTTGGGTAGATTAAGCTTAATTTTTTATTTTTATACTTCCGACTTATTATACCGTATTATGATCTAAATTGATGCAAATAGGTGATTATTCTCTATTTTTCATCTTATAGCTAAGTAACTGGAAGAGTTTAGCAATTAAGAGACGAAGTTTAATGAGTAAGAGATGAGAATCGAGCTTTCCGGCGAAGAAGTAGCAAGATTGGGAGTTAACGGTATCTATAACCGTTACCAACATCATCAACTTACCGCTGAAGATGGACAGAGAGCTCGTAGACCAAGATAACGGCGACTTTAGCTGTATCTTTATATCGTTAGTTACACTGTTACGAAGTGACAGAGAGGTTAGCGGCGAACTTAAAGATTACTTTCTTACCGCTACCAACACCGCTTTGGATGGACAGAGACTACTCAGAGAGGGTTAACGGTACAGTTAGCGGTAACTCCTTACGCTAAGTCTTACCGTTACCTGCCCAGCAACGCATTTTACCCTAACTTGTGTTCCAAGACAAGGAAAAACTATATAAACCCCTCTCTTAATCCATTCTAAAACACACATAACACCACTATAACCTTATTTTCGGTCCTTAGACTCAAAAACAACACACCTTCCCATCCCATTTCAATATAGAAGATCAAGATCGAAGATTCAAGAGTCACAAGTTCAAGTTCCAATCTTTAGTTCGTGATTCGATTTTCGGCCAAGATCTACGCAATTTCTCTCTGAAATAGCTGGAGAGTTTACTGCACTTCTTAGTTCCAATAAGTATTCTAAACTTTTTACTTGCTTTCTTAGATTAATTTATGCGATTAAGTAGTAGCTTTTCGATTATTGTTCTTGAATTATTTTATATTCGAACCTTAGTTACTTTTGATATTCGGATTAGTAATCTTTCATTTTAGTTTAATTGATGTTTGGTTTTTAGAGATTTAAAATTGTTCATGCTTCGATAATTTATTCCGACTACATTAAGTTTAAGATAATTGCTTTTTGTTTATGCTAGTTATCCTATTTGAGTTCATAGATTGGGTTTGTTATAATCATTAGATTCATAAATGATTTTAGATTAATTTCTTGGATTGAATTTACATGTTTCTAGTCGATTAATTAGTTGAAGTTACATAGTTTTAATTGATGTTCATGTGTTTTAAATTCTTAGATAATCAAAAAAAACAAACCCCCCAATTTGTATAAGTTTTCGTGTTACTTGTGATTGAACAATCTATTCGAGATTCCGATTGCATGTTCCTTGAGATCGACTCGATTTTAACTTACCAACCTACATGCGAACTCATACTCTTGCGAGCGAGCTTTTGAATAACTGACAAATATTTATAAAATAGGAATACAAAAGTTCGAATCAAAATTTTTGCGTCGTTCCCGGGGAACAAAAGCAAAGGTTTCAAAAATATGTTTGTTCGATTTATTTTCTTTAAACCGTTTATTTGTATAATCCATTTTTCTATTCGATGCGTTTGATTTGCTGTTGAGTGTATGCAAGGTAGAAGATCACTTAGACTCGAACTTGCACCTTTCATTGATAATATTCATCGTTCAAATCAAGCAAGACCTCCTCATATTTCTGAAAGCGAATCATATGTTACCATTGATTTTGTTTGTGACACAATTCCTGATACGATGTTAAGACGAGAAGATCCGGTTCACGACAACAATGCAAATGATCAATAGCCAAAGAACCCTCCTATACGACATAGAAACGAATACGGAAGCGAACCAATTCGCCTCGAAGGACCGGCACAACCTCAAGAATATTGGGAAGATATTCAACGAAATATGATGGACCAGAATGAAGAGCGAGGAGGAGGAGGAAATAGAAATCACCATCACCACAACCAATATAACTATTCTAGGAGATCTTACCCTGGAGACGAGCAGATTGATGACTGGCTCGTTAATAACCACTACAATGAAAGGAACGAGTATGACAGAAACTACGCGAGGCCTAATAATCAAGAGAGACACCCAATGGGTGCGCGCGAACCAAGACAACGAGATTTCACAACCCTTCAGGTAGGTCCATATAGTTCTGCTATTGTGTTGGGAAGAACTGCAAGAGACTTTGAGCTTAAACCTCATATAATCAATAACCTCCCGACGTTTCATGGTCTCGCCAACGAAGACCCTTTAGCTTTTCTTATGTATATATGACGTGCTTAAAAAATAGGAAACAGTCTAGTATATAATTTATCCCAACATTCCTCCACAGGGGTGGGATTGCCACGTTTTAAGGCCACTTCTGTTCGATGCTGTGTAGTCATTTTCAGTAAATGCTCCTATTGTCAAAAAAGTTAACTTAAATCTCAATTAAACTTTTCTTAAAATGGAAAGCGAGCACACGAGGAAAATAAGTTAACAGATGAGACATTAAGAGCATTAATGGATCGTGTCGGCCATACAAAATGTCTCTACTCTCCTGAGAATGTCCAGTGACCGTGTTTGATTCTCTGAGGTCACATACACACACACACACATGCATAAAAAACATAGTTTTAACTCTACTTCTACTGCTACTACTACAATTATTATTATTATTATTATTATTATTATTATTATTATTATTATTATTATTATTATTACAACATAGGGAATTTATTTAAAAAAACCTCTGGCTCTTTATAATCATTTGGGTGGAAATTTCCTGCAAATGGTATACAGACAACTCATAAATTAATAATGAGGCCGCTTCTTTTTTACCCCTTCAACCAATGTCAAACTCTTTTATACCCACTTATGAAGAAAACTTCTTTTATGCCCATTTTGTGATATAAAAAGACCAAAATATCCTGGCCCAGATTTTGAACTACTCGAACCAAACAGAACTACTCGCCCCAAACTTTTTGAACTGCTCGTCCAAAACTTTCTAAACTGCTCACCCCAAACTTTCTAGAACGGTTATTCTTTATCTGTTCTAGAAAGCTTATTGCCCATTTTTTTGGAAGTTGTGTGACAAACGAGAAATTACACGCTAATTGACGGTTTAATTCCGGTGATTTTATGTGCTTAGTATTATCATATATGCTTATTTCTCGTATAATCGTTATATGAGCAATCAAGCACCAATCGTATATTTCTTCTCTATTTTGCAGTATTTGGTGCTATATTTATCGAAGGATGTCTCACAAGAAAGTAGAGAAACGAGGATTGACGAATCGAGGAGAGAAAAATCAAGAATCAGGATGATGCATCGATGACGCGTCGATACCGAGGATGGACCGCTTCAGTCGACGCGATGTGCGGTGTGACGCCGAAGGCTGGCTCGCGTCAGTCGACACCATGTCGACGCTCATGTTCTGAAGCATCGATTGGAAGGGCGTCAGTCGATGCTATGTTGACGCTCATGTTCTGAAGCGTCGATTGGAAGGGCGTTAGTTGACGCCCATGCAGGACGACGCAGGCAGGTGACTCACGTCGACGCCGAGGGCTGGTTCGCGTCAGTCGATGCTCCGTCGACGCCGACTCGGCGGAATCATTTTAGGAAGAATCTTAGGCGGCAAGAAATAGGAATTCTATATAAACCCCGACCCTATTTCGTCCCAGAGGCATAATATAACATATCCTAGGGTTCTAAGGAGGTCCAGAGAGGTTCCAACTCGTCCCAAATCATCCACACGCAAGAGAACTTGAAGATTGACGTTCCAAGACGTAAGATTCAAGTTCAACACATCGTCTCTCCTATTTTATCAAGGATTATGTTTGTTTATCTGAACCTTTTCTTTTATTTTCTTAACTCCATGAATGAGTAAATTTATTATCTAGTTCTAGGGATGTTGAAACCTTCGTGAAACTATGTTTAATTGATTTATGCAATATTGTTGTCCGTTCGTCATATGCGATTGTTTGTGTTGTTCTATTTTCAATTTATGATTGCTTAATTCTTAATTTGGATTGATCGCCTAGATTAGGGATTGGTTATCTATTTCTAGAAATAGGATTGCTTCTCGTGTAATTGTTGTAATTACTATTTCTCTGAAGCAACTAATGATTGTAAATTGTTAGGGACAACACAACATGGGTTGAATGAACCGAGCTTATGCGTTTGTTGCCTAGATTAATATATTTGCCTAATTATTAATGATGTTATTGGGTTGAACCTAGAGAGCTTATTCTAGGTTATTCAATAATTAGATTCAATTAAAGAGCTTATTTTAATTGAGTACACAGTAAGGGTAAATTCGAGTAGCAGAGCTTATTGCTACTTAGGGTTTTTAGTCGCATGTGATGAATGGATTATGATATTGTGGTTGGTTAAATGAGTGACTCGAGGGTGGAAACTGAACTAGAACTAGGCTTTATTATTACTGAATTCTTCATTAATTGTTTCCTTGCTAGTTTAATTGCTTGTTTATTTTATTAGTTAAATTAATTCATAATTCCTTACCCCAATCATTTATTTAAATAAAATACGAATCATCACAATCTAACCACACTCCTCGTGGGATCGACCCTTACTTATCGCTACTACTAGTTAGTGGAGAGAAGCTGAGGAAAATAAATATTTAATTTGACGCTTGACGACGGGCGGTCATTGTGTTATCCTTAAAATGGAAACAGTCTATTAAGACCATATCAGGCCCATCATCCTTCCGTAAATTAAAATGTCTCAATAATTTTCATACCTCTTTTTGACCAAGTCGATCCCGGGTGAGATGGGTTGCGACGCCACCAACTGAAAAATCACCACCCCTAGCTCGTTTTACGGACGAATCCTCACCGCCTAACTTCCTTTCGAGGAAGTTGAGCTACAAGTTATTCAGCTCCTTCAGAAACTGATCAGCACAGCCTTAGTTCATTTCCTACTCCAAGCATATGAGATATTTTGATTATAGAGATAAATTAAAAGTACTGAACATGAGTGAAAGGGAAAGCATTTATTTTATTAAGAACTAAAAGAAAATATTATTACATCAATAACCTCCTTTTGGGATGAGATAACCGTTTAGCCTCTCATGGAGAAGGCTTGCACTCGTGAATACATAAACTTATTATTACAGACAATAACAATATTTACTATTTCTCTCTCTGTCTCTCTTAATTTTATTTGACTATGAGAAAATAGAAGAGAATTTTCATTGTCCTCTACTTCCTTTAATACTCTCTATTTATAGATCAGATTTTCGGACTTCAAATTCGGACTCCAAAGCCTGTTGATAAAAGACGTGTCTTTTATTCACATCTTTCTACTATTATTGTGGGTTATTGGGTTTTGTGTCCACCATCCTCCTTTATTGCTGGTCCCTCATGACTCAGCCAGCTTGTTTTGTCGGGAATCTTCTCACATGGTGCGTTCTTGACATGGTACGTGGTCCCCGTGCTTTTTTGAAACCAGCTAGTCTTTTGTCCTTTCCAACCGTACTTTCTTGTTGGTCCGGTTTAGGCCGAAAGCCTTTTCGGAACTCGGGCTCTTTTTGCTCCGGGCATGCCTGACAAATCCGATCAATCCATCTGCTGACATGCGCCATGTTGCAAAATTTCCGGTGTGTGCCTTTGCTTACCGAGATCCTTTTTTCCCAGAGAACTCTCCTCTTTGTTTCGAAAAGAGTTTCGGCAAAGCTTGTTGTAGCTCCTGTCATAGAATTCAGGAGGAATGATCCATTTGCTGAATTCTGGAAGAACTTGAATGGGTATTTGACTTTGTTCATTTCCGTTAGACAAAACCATAGTCCTCATGCTCGTCTTGTAGAGGCATCACCTTCATAAATTGCCCCTGCTATTACTGGCGCGTCCTCCAATGAGGCTGCCTTGATATATCTCAAAACGTTCCCATTCGGTCTCCTTAGCTTGATGAAATGAAAAGCTTCATTGAATCCCTTCTTTGCTGGCTCTGGTGCTACGCTGATAAAATACAGCTCCAAAACGTCTCCTCTGGCCAAATGTGGATTATTGGCCCTGGTCTCGTGAACTGCTTCCCCGATCCATTTTGGTAACTTGGAGATCTCGGGAAAGCCTGGCGCAATGGTATAAACTGAAGCTAGAGATCCAAAATTATACCACTCTTGTACTTCATTTGGATGGCTTCCTATCTTCATCCAAACTCGTGGATATTTTCCGGAGATATCAACTATTTTTTTGTCAGGGTTGATACCTCTTCTCGTGGCTAACTTCTCCCACTGTCCCTCAATCTCGAGTTAAAAAATCTGCAAGAACATTTTCATGAGATTTTATAATGATAATATCAAAAATTATAATATTGGCATTCAGCTTGCCATCTAAGTAGTCTAGCCTTTTCGGGTTTAGATTCAATTTTATTTTTCAAAAAGGCTTTTACGCTTGAGTTATCGATTTTTAAGGTGAATTTCTTTGAGAGCAAAAATAAAGGCCATTTTTTAAACGCCTTTCTGACTGCGAAAAAACCATTCTCATTTATATGCCATCGACTCGCTTCGCTATTTGAAAATAGCCCGCTACAATATCTACATGGCATCTCTCCTTTGGGTGTTAGTTTCGTGAGAACTGTTGCCCACCAATAATCACTGGCATCCGAATATAAAACCAGTTCATCCTCGTCATTCGAGATCGCAAGCTTGGGAAGTTGTTTGTAAACTTCTTTAAGCTGTTTAATTCCCTCATAGTGTTCTTTTTCCCACTTGAAATCAGCGTCCTTTTTTAGTAGGGAACTGAACACCTTTCTGTAATGTGCCAGGTTATTTATGAACATCCCGGCGAAATTAAAAACTCCCAAGAAACTTTGAAGTTGTTTGTTGTCCTTGAGTGTGTCTGGAAATCCCTGTATCTTTTCTACAACATGATTTCATAGAATGATTCCAGACTCATCGATCTTTATTCCAAGGAACTCGATCTTTCTTGTAGCAATTACCGCCCTCTTTTCTGAAAGCACTAGTACTTCCTTATGGAAAACATCTGAGAAGATTTCCAAATGTTTCAGATGCTCCTTCATGTTCTTTGAGGCGATGAGTATATCATCAATGTATACGAACATGAAGCTGAAATAATCTTTAAAGAAATTATCCATTTTCCTTTGATATATCTGGGGTGCATTTGCTAGACCCATCGGCATAACATTCCAGAATATAGTGTCCTTGTGGAGTGGAGAAGGCTGTGAACTTCTTACTTCCTTCTTCCATCTTAATCTGGTCAAACCCAGATTTGCAATCAAATTTAGAGAACACTTTTGTATTTTTAATGAAATTTACCAAATGTTCTCTGCTTGGGATATAATATCCGTCGAATTCTAAGATATTATTGATTCCTTTGTGATTAATCACCAATATTGGTTTTCCTCTTTCTATTTCTCCATGGTTGCGGACCAGGAATCCGAGGTTACTGTATGGAGAGACACCGGCTTCAATCAACTTAAGGTCTATATGTTACTTAAGTATTTGCTGCATATCCTTCCAATCTTCTTGATTCATCAGGATAGGCTTATATCGTACAAACTCATTCTCTTTTCCGGCTTTCACCTTCAAAGATGCTATGAGCTCATTCTTGTCCCACCATTGAAATTCTTCTGAATTTTCTTTTTGATGTCCTCTAGTGGAATTTGTTCTTCCGTGGTGGTGTCTGGTTGTACCTTTGTGTCTAGGCTTTTTTTGAGGAGTTCAATTGTTTGTGTTTTAATCCTCTCTTCCTTTCGGCCACCTAGGCTCTCATTCCGTAGTTGGGGAATTGCTTCTCCATACCTTCTTCGATCTTTCATTTTTGGGTGTCGAAGTTTTCCTTCATCTCCACGCTTGCTGCAAAAATTGATTGGCATTTTTCTATGGAATGCCTCTCTTAATCGTTGAACTATGACCTTATGATTACAAGGTGTTGTGAAAATAAGTCTTCTAGTCTTGTTTTCTTGTGTAAACCTTTTGAATGTCTGTAGGAAATTGTTTCCTAACAAAATATCAGCTCCTGTATCGTGGGAATAAATGGGTGGAGTTTTAACTTTGTACCACAGGGTACCGTTTGCTCCTCCTATCATCATTTCTGCTTGCTTGATCCCTCCTCTTTTAAGGACTATGATCCTTTTAGAGAAATCTCTTCCCGCTATTGGAGATAATTCTTCTTCCATATTTTTTGGGAAGACTTCCGATTTAGTCATGCAGATTCCTGCGCCCGAATCAATGTAGGCTGCAAAATATTTTGCACGATGTCTTGAATATATCATTCCAACGGGAATGTATATGGATAATGGGTTGGTGCTCATTTAATTCTATATCTTTTTTCGCCCACTGTAAACTCTATTCCATCTCTTAATCTTTCCCAAGGTTTGTGATCGTCGAGAAGCTCTATCCCTAGAGTTAGTTGCTTCGGGACTCTTCCTGCACTTCCTTCAACGATTGTTTCAATTTCTCCAATCTTGAGGACTCCTTGATATCTTCCTAGGGAAGGTTGTTGCAAGTGACACAATGAATCACAAGGGAAGATGTTATCCTTTTGAGTGATGTCGAATATTACTTCCACACCTCTCCATCCTTCTGGGCACTTCAATTCTCCATTAGTTTTGAATACTTCAGGAGCTCGAGTGATTTGCTGGTTCTTGGACCTTCCCATTGAAATCCGCTGATCATTCAGTCTTGTTGGAAAGACATTCTTTTTTGCTCGATCGTGAGGTTCTTTCCTTTGTTAAGAACCGGACGATCTTGAATTCTCATATCAATATCTCTTATAGTTGGAGATTGCATGATCTCTGGTAAGACTGCCTTTGCTACGTCATCAAAGATCCTTGGTATTTGTATGAACTCTTTTCTCAAGAATACTTCTGAATGATGAGTATTCGAGAGCGCATAGGAAAACTTGTATGTGATTAAGTAACCTATTTCCCTCCATCATCAGGTCTAGTCTTTTAAAATCTTGACGAAGAGTAAGAACTCTACTGAAGTCTCGATCTGCCAAATTATACGCAATTCGTGGGTAGACATTGAATGCTAGTTTTCCTGCGTATAAGTTTCCTGTGATTGCTCCCAGACAAGATTCTTTAAGATTTGAAATTCTTTTATCAAAAAGGGCTAGATTTAATGTCGAATCAACTCCTTCTTTGAAAGTTGATTTTATAATTACTCGGATGGCTCCGATGTGGATCCATGAGAGTGTATTTGCCATTTCTCTCCTGAGTATGCTTTTAATCTACTGGATTTCTCGGTAAGGGATTAGCTGCATCTTGATCTGGTTTCTCGTGTATTCCGTTGGTATTGCGAATTCTCCCGTGGAAACCATATAGATAATTTGATATTTTTGGTTTCTTAAACCCAACTTATCCATCGCCTTTTCCATTGCTCCTATTGTAAATCCTTCATACATTTGGAGCTTTGAATCTTCTTTCATTATTCTCATAAGAGTGTTATGAGAAATCGTTGTATGTGAGGAATCCTGACATATCCTCTTTAACCTATTGTTGAAGAAATTCCTCTTCACTCTGATTCTGAATATGATTCACTTCCATCTTTAGAGCAGATTTCTTCTTCATAGATGCTTTCATCTGAGGGTATATCCTCAAATTGACACATCTGCACTAGGTTTTTGTAATAGACAGCTTCTTCAAACTCTTGAGTTTTCTCGAACTGTCTAACTCCTCTTCTTTGATTCTCAGGACAGTCTATAGAAATATGCCCTTTCACTCTGCACGTCCAGTAGCTGCAATCCTTAAAACCTTCATTAGCCCTGGTATGATCTCGTCTGAAAGCATCTCTTTGTCGGCGTCCTACTGGTGCTTCCTTGGCTTGTGAACGAGCTTCGGTTTCAACTTGGCCCCGCCCTTTGTCCTGATTTATAGTTTCTGGCCTTTTGTTTTGACTAGAACCTTGTTGGTTTCCAAGGAAACCTTTTCTTGTTACTTCGAGCATAAGGGTGATTTCTTTCTTTCTTCCACTTATGTCTCTGTGGTTGACCTCCCACTATTATTGGGATGTCATTCTCGGCACAACATAGGGGAACTGATTTATTAACTCCCCTTAGTTTCTTGTCATTTTTGTGGAGTGCCGTCTGTTGACACCACTCTGCTAATTTTGCTTTCAGGAACGACATCCTTCTAGCGACCATATCCATGTCGGTTGCTGGTTTGTACTCTTGGATCAACATTTCTCTCCATGGACTTGGTATTTTCGCAAAGAAAAGTTGAGCCGCATCTCCATCATTCTCCTTGGATTTCCGTCGGTATTCGGTGAATAGTTGGATATATTCGTCCACATGATAAATATCTCTTAACTCAAGGCAATATAGGGCTTGTCGATATTTTTTCTGTTTTTCCTCTTCCATTCCATCAAAATATCCTTTGCTGATAAAATGGATTTGGAATAGTTTAGACATATTATCGACGATTCCTTTTAGTGATTCACCAGATATAACTTCTAATTTTATATTCTCTCTTGTTAAGTCCCATGCAATCTTTACAGATCCTTCAAGACTCATTTCAATAAGTAAAATGAACCCTTCCTTCTCTAGACCAAGAGTTCCGGCTGCGATTCGCATTGCAGATGCCCAATCATCTATTAGTATTTCTCAGTTCTTGAAGTTTGGGACATCCAAATTCAACATTAATCCATATGGATGTAAGAGATCATGTTGAGACTTCCCGTATGGCGTGTTGAGAATATTGGGCCTCCGGGAACGTTGCCTGGTGCCTACTGTATCTGTAGGATCTCCTTTTACGGTGAAATCCCCGACATGTGGCATTAGTGCATCGAGCGCTGGTTTATGTGAAGCAGAACCTTCGCCTTGATGAAAACTCGTTGGTGTTGGTGAAGGAGTTCTTCTTGGTACTAAGGCCGAAGAATCTCCTGAGTTCATTTTTAGATCTACAATACCTAATCCCGTGAAGGGTTCGATAAGGTCATGTAGATCCTCCGTGTTGATTTTTTCCATTACCTCTTGGGTTGTAATGGAACTCCCTTAATTATTGCCATCATCCTCTCTTCTTCCGTCGGTTGTCGTGTAACCTTAGTCGGTTTCCCCTTTTGATGTAGAAGGGTTCCATTCCGAAAGTTATACGTCGTCTTCCTCCAGATGTGCCTGGCTTGGCCTCAAGGGATTGGACTTATTTCTGAACATCAATTAAAATTTCTCGCGTTTCTTTTTGGTGTTCAATCACCTCCTTCATCTTCACCTTGATCTGGTGGTCGATGTCTTGTATCATCTTCTGGATTTCTCTAAGATTTTTAGAGGAATCGGATACCTCGCTGCAGTTAGATCTACTGATGGGATTCATGAGTTGCATCCCTATGGTACATGAGATCCATTTTTAGTATCTGATTCACCCAAAGATAACTCAGATGGTACGTCTTTTGTATCTCGCACTGTCTAAAGGTTTCCCTGTCGAGTCCTGCGAGTCTTCGTTCAACAAATTGGTTATCCCAATATGCTACCTTATCCTTATGGTCTAACTCATATATTTCCAATATTTGGAAATATCGCCTGGAATGAATACATCTCGAACACTAGTTCTGATCCATTTTTAGAGGTAAATCTCCTCACCAAAGGTTAATTACATGATTATAATAAATTTTCTTATTAGTTTTTAATAAACCTAGGCTCTAATACCATTTTGGGAGAATTACACAACTTCTGGGAAATCTTGTAAAATTAAAATTAGGGAAAAAAAAGCTCTTTGTCACCTGTACTTGTAACGTTTTTATAATTTGCAACTTAATATTTTTGTTGTTGTAGTTATTAACAACCCAAAGTATGTGGTTTTTGCTCTTTTAAGCCTTCAAACTATTTTTCATTCAAAAAAATAGTTGAATCGAAGCACGTAACCTCATGCCTAATTCTAAAAACATGAAAACATTGTCCAACATAATAATTGGTGATGAGGCATGAGTTTTACGTGCTTCGATTCAACAATTTTTTAAATGAAAAATAGCCTGAAGGTTGAAAATAGCAAAACGCTCATATTTTGGGTTGTTAATAAATACAAGAAAAAAAATATTAGGTTGCAAACCATAAAAACACTACAAGTATAGATGGCAAAGAGTTTTTTTCCCTTAAAATTAATTATTAATTTTAAAAGATATGACTTCATTCGTGGCATTGTTAAACCTACTTAGACCCTGAATTCTATTAAGAGGTCTTATCATATTACGATAGGTCATGTCAAGCTTCCATCCAATAAACTTGAACATATTTTAAAATTGGTGTATTTTAAAATATAATTTTGGGGTGAAACGTAAATTTGTAAAAGTTTTTGGGGTCGTAATAGTATTTTAAAATTTTTGGGGTGTTCAGAATAATTGTGCCATATAATTTTGGGGTAAAGTGTGAATTTGTAAAAGTTTATGGGGTTCTGTAGTATTTTTAAATTTTTGGGTTCTTTAAAGCATTTTTCCTTCTTATTTTATAAGTAGGGGTATTTTAGCTTTTTTCTCCTCAACAATGGGTATAAAATATTTTTTGTTCATCTATGTGTATAAAAGAGTTTTGCTTTTTAAAATTGGGTATTTTTTATGAATCGGCCAATAATAATAGATCACAAGTGAGGTATAATTTAAAAGCACTAAAAATGATTATGCATAATTTAAAAGGAAATAGAAAAACACACAAATCAATTCGATAAAATCACAATACAATGAGATTCCTGTGAGAGTCGAACAATATCATTGTATCCATAGCTCAATTTCTTGCTATCGTTCGCTTTTCTTACACAGGTATTAAAAGAGAAAAACACATAGCAAACAACAAAGCAGCATAAAAGAGTTAATAATAATAATAATAAAAAGCTCTCAGATCATTTTAATTCCTATGATCAATCAATAATTAGGATAACCAGGTAGAAAAAAACAATTAAGTAAATCAAAGTGACTAAATTTATCACTGATAGATAATATGGACATCATGGCTCCTTATTTCTATTATGCTATATAATAAAAAACAGAATAAGAGAACCTTAACCATTTTGCATCAGCTATATAACTGGTTAGGCTTTTCAATTATACAATCTTAATATAGTTCTTGCTTCTGATTCAAATGATGATTACACAAAGTTCGATTTAAACTTTCAAAAGCATGATATGAAATGTCATGAACAGTAATCAAAATCCTTAAGGGAAAAAAAATCTCATCAGTTCTCGGTAGTCTCCAAATCAAAATTTAGGGGAAAAAAGATAAATCAAATTCCTTTTAAAAAAATAATCGCCAGAAGAGAAGACTAGATTTGTGGTCAAATCCTGTTACTCTTACTGCATTACATATTATGAACTTGGTTCGCACATAAATTAAGAAAATCCGCATAATCAAAAATTGGGGTAAAATAATGAATGAAAGAAAAGGCAAAATAAATAAAGAAAGAAAAAATCAACCTATTCAGGCCTGAGGAATGCGATGTTTCCGAGAACAATCACACTTCCGGATTGATCAAGCATCTTAGTAAATTCAAGTGATTCGGACGAGTCCTTGTCGACTCGATCACGGCGGAGGTTGATTGAGATGGCGTCGGACGACGGGACGCTTGCGCCGTTAATTTCCAGGAGAACGTTGATGGGACGCGTGCGCTGTTGATTGAGACGGCGACGGGACGATGGACGCGGGAGAATTAGTGAAGGGTGGAGGAAGGGAAACTCGAATTACTTGTTTTTTTCCAAAAAGGGGGCTACGGTTTTTTTATTTATAATTATCATTTTTTTAGTTTAATATTTATTATTTTTTTAGTTTTATATTTAATGCAGATCGTCGGATGAGACACAGATCAACGGTTGAAACAACTTGCTTGAGCAAGAGGATCGATGACATGGCGGACTACTTTTTACGGAGTTTCTAATGGAACTGCCGTTAATTGCTATCACATTCTACGTCGGTTCTTATATAACCGCCGTAGAATGTGCGAGTTTTATGGTTGTTCTCTCATACCCGCCATAAATGTTTAAGTTTTTACGGCGGTTGTCTGTGAACAATGTTAAAATAAACTGGCCTCAAGTTTTTATGTCGGTTTACGTATAACCGCCGTAGAATAGGCGAGTTTTTACAGGGGTTTAAGAAAAACCGCCGTAGAATTTTTTTGGAAAACTGCCGTTAAATTATACATTTAACGGTGGTTTTCTGGAACACCGCCGTAAAAACAAATTCAACGGCGATTTTCTGCAGTAGTGATGCTTAGGACGAGCAGGATCCACAAAACCGGGCGGCTGGAACATGTAAACAGTCTCATTCAGATGTCCATGGAGAAACGCATTTTGATATCCAACTGATGAACTGACCAATACCGAGAAACAGCCAAGTGAAGAACGGTCCGGACCGTTGCCGGTTTAACAACCGGGCTGAACGTCTCCCCACAATCAATCCCGACCTCCTGTGAGCGACCATTAGCCACAAGGCGAACCTTATAACATTCCAAGGACCCATTGTCCCGAAACTTGTGATGAAATAGCCACATATACACCGAACCACATTAGTCTCAGGCGGCCGGGGTATTAAGACCCATGTCCCATTACCAATAAGAGCCCGATATTCATCAGACATGGCAGCATACCAATTCGGGTCTAGAAGGGATATTTTGTGTGACGTGTGTAAAGGAGAGACGGCAAATTTGGGCTTCGTAGTGGTGGTATGAAGGTCGAACAGGCGACGGGATTGGAATACATCGGCTTTGGTACGGGTAGTCATGGGATGAAGGTTCTGAGAAGTTGGTACGGGTGGTGCTGTCGGGGACGCACTCGTAGTTCAGCTGGAGACGGGGCTGGGGGTGGGCTATCGTATTTGACCGGAAGATTGATGTAGAAGTGGGCTAGGCGACAGAAGATGGGTTGGGTTTTGGTTGTGAAGCTGAGCAGCCCGAGTCGTCGAGCCCGACAGAAAATGGGACACGATAGGAGGCACAGTGTCATAGGAAGAGAGAAACTCGTATGATGAGGAGGAGTAAGTTCGGTGTGTAGAGAAAGGAAAAATAGATTCGTCAAAAGTGACATGACGAGACACAATGAATTTATTGGAGGAGAGATCTAGGCAAATGTAACCTCGATGATTAGCGGGGTAGCCTAAGAAAATGCACGGTGTAGAACGAGAATGGAGTTTGTGAGAGGTTCGAGCGGAAAGGTTAGGATAGCACAAACATCCGAATACTCAAAGATGACCGTAGAGCGGAATGGAGTTGTAGAGTAAGTGGGTTGGGCTACGTTTTTTGCGGTTAGGGGATGGTAGGATATTAAGGAGATAAGCGGCCGTATTTAGCGCGAAGGGCCAAAGTCGAGGTGGGACCGAGACATGAAAGCGATGGGTACGAACCATATTATTAAGGTTACGAATTGTACGCTCGGTTTTACCATTTTCAGAAGATGTGTAAGGACAAGAGAATCGAAAAACAATTCCATGTTTTTTTGAAAAATGAACGGAACTTCAAATTGTCGAATTCTTTCCCGTTGTCACATTGCATGGCTTTAATGGATCAATTGAATTGTGTTTTGACAAACCGATGAAATTGAAGAAATTTGGCATACACTTTAGATTTAAATTTAATTGAAAACACCCACACAAAATCGGAATAATCATCAATTAGCACAAGATAATATTTATGCCCAGCGAAGCTAACAACAGGAGATGTCCAAACATCACTATGAATTAATTGAAAAGGCATATAAGAAACAGTTATAGACGATGAAAACGGAAGACGTGTATGTTTCCCCAACTGATAAGAATGACATAAATACGAGTCATATACTTTATTGAAACTAGGAGGACAAGACTTTCTAAGTAAATCGAACACAGCGACACCCGAATGACCGCAACGTTCATGCCAAACAGGCGCCGACACGGCAGACAATGAGAGAAAGCTGGACAATTCGGAGACTGGGTAGAGTTCGCTGGATAGGGCATCTCATGCGAAGAGTTCTCGTTGGAAATCCTTCACGGAAAAAACATGTGGGTCAAATTCAACATAAACATTATTATATATCAGTTGTGAATTTACGGACAGAAATAAGGTTTTTAATAATATAAGGTGCAACAAGGACGTTTTTGAGGTGGAGTGGGTGGTCGGTTGTGGGTATAAGTGCTGGTCCAGAACCCGAAATTGGTACACGGTGGCCATTGCCAATAATTATCGAAGTGGAATTACTTTTAGAGGTAAAGGAAGAGAGCATACCCTTGGTCATATGAGATGAAGCGCTTGTGTCCATGTACCAGAAGTTTTCCGAAGGATAAAGGGTCATGGAATTGAACGCGTGAGGGAGGTCTGTAGTTGGCATCTATCCCGCACTAGGGTTCGAGAAAACTGCGTTTGCCTGTGGAGATTTAACGCGGGGAGCATCCCCAAGAATACCCGGGGACGACATAGATGGGAAAGGGCACATCGACGAGTTCCACCCCGAAAACGACCAAGCATTGGGCTGCCGCTGCTGTTGAGAGGGCCCGGTGATCGGCATCCACCCATACGGTGGACGCTGAAAATGGATCACGCCGGATCTGCGGCCACGACCTCGACCTTTCCCGCGACCTCGGCATCGCCCACGGCCTGAATTCTATTGTCTCCCTGATGGTCAACTGGTTGTTGGGGCGTATTGGTCCTGTCGGATTGCGCGGCCGATGGTGGTTCGGAAGTGGCAGTAAGAGCTTTCGATTCCGCAACAATGGAGTCTCTCTTTTCCCGGCGTGTCTCTTCTAAGAGGATCATGGACCGGGCTTTGGCAAAATCTGGTAGCGGGTTGGTTTGTTGAATAAAACTTGCTACCGTATCAAATTCGGGTGACAGCCCGACAATCATCTGAATGGCCATTTGACGTTCAGTAAGGGGAGAATCGACGTTCTTCAATTGGTCAACAATATTTTTAAGTTGTTGGCAATATGCAGAAACCGACGAAAAGGCCTCAAGTCAGCATCGGGAGAACTCGTTTTGGAGATATACCGAGCGGGACTCCTTGTTATCATTCTTTAACCGATTCTATGCCGAGAGAGCGGTGGAGTCCGGCTCAAGAATAGTGAGCAATAGGTTAGAGGAGATCGTGGCGTAAATCCATTGAAGGATAATGGCATCCAATTGATCCCAAAGTCCGTCATCAACATCTGCAGGGCGCGGAATCCTGGAGGTGATATGATCGAGAACTCGATGAGCACGGGCCGCGACTTTGAATAGTTCCGCCCATGAATTGTACTTGGTATTGGAAACATCAAGTGTTATGGGAATAAGATTTTTGATGTTCGAAACGGCGATAGTCGAGTGAAACGGCAGACGAGAAGATATGTTGGAGGTCTGTTCCTTTGTAGAACCATCACCCCGACGCTGGTCATGGAGATTGAGGAGGGGGCGGCCTGTGTGATGGAGCAGTGATGCCGATGTAGATCGACGATAGGGTGGGCAGCGAATGGTAGCTAGGGTGGAATTAGGATTTTTAGTCTCGTGATACCATGTTAGAGCATAATAATTTGTATAATCCCCCTTGGGGTCTGCCATTCACAACTATAGATATAAATATAATACATTAGCTTGTCTAACAAGGTAGGTCAATATAAAAATATATACATGCTATTACAAAGTACTTAAACACTTTTAACCCTGAAAACCATTTGAAAATTGAAACAATAGATAAAAGAAACAAAAGTAATGAAACTGCCAAACTGGAAATAAATTACAAACATAACTTCATATATGAATCATAAGGAAATAAGTAAATGGTAGTCTAGGATTTAACCGGTGATCGTAGTGTTACAAATATTCCAAACAAGATTTTGTGAAGAGGTCTCTGTTCGTGCATACTAAAAATCAAAAGCTGTATTGATCCTTTTTTTTTACTCCAACATTCACACTGCGCAAAAATAATAAATCTCAAAAAAAAAAAAAAGAAAAAAGAAAAAAAAAAAAGGAGTTTATTTTTTATCTTTCTACCCTTTCATTTTGGTATGCTCATTTGACACAGAGGAGTTGATTTAGTCCAAACACAACATGGTTCTTGTAATTTAATTTGGTATTATGTGATATTATTGCAATTATGCATCTTTAATAGAAAATCCATTAATAAATTATGCCAATCCTTGAACAATTAACAGCTATATATTTCCTTCATTTTACCATTATGAGAACATACATTTTTCCCACTCATTTAAAGGAAAATCCTCTCATCCCTGTCTGCCAACTACTGTGTTTTAATTTTTGCAGATTTTGAAGTCTTTGAATAGTCCTCCCAAAGTACTCTTCTTTCAATTTAAAAACCCTCATTCTCTTCTTTTATAAATTACTAAGTCTTTTATTTCATTTGATTTCAAGCTTGAATATAAACAATCCCTTCAGATTTTCATTTGCCAAATCGCATAAATATATATACAATGGAGCAAATCTTGAAGTGCCCCATCTGCCAAAGAAGATTTAGTTCTTGAAAATGGTGGATCTGTTGCCAGTGAAAATCCTCTGTTTTGCGATGGATTTTCCTCTGAAGAACGGAGCCCGCAACCGTAATCCTCTGTTGAAGAGAGGTGATGTGCCCGTTCCGATTATTCCCAGTATACAAGCACTTCTTCAAACACCTGAGTTTCCGAAACTCGATCTATTGCAGCCTAAACCTTTGCTGCAGAATCATGGCTCAAATCCAGTCAAACCCGATCCATCAAATGTTAGCATGCCAAATGGCAACAATCAAGGTGGGGTCCACCGTTATGTATTTTCGGTTGTCATATTCATTCCTCAATCTGAATATTTTCGGTTCTCATATCCAATCTCTATCACTGAATTTCTTGTTTTGTCGTTTGCGGTTTTGATAACTTTTAAAGATATATTTTATTGGTTGAAGAGTGATATAATTATGAGCTCTTTCAGTTGAGAACATTTATGAGGCAAAATGTTTTATCTGAAAAATTCCATTGACATTGGAGCATGTTTCTTTCTTTCTTTCGTTTTTCCTCACACCAGGAATAGCGGCTGCTATGGTATCGAGCAATATGGACGATTATGAATTGTTGTTCGAGCAGTTGGGTGAATCTAATGGCGTGGCCTTGTTAAGTGGCGGGATTCGGATTTCCTCAAACAGTGATGATGGCTGTGTAATTTTGGATAGTGACCCGAATAAAAAACCCGTGTTGGTGGTGAAGGGCAGGGAAGATGATGATTTGAAAATTATCGGCAAGAAGGGTGAGGTAATGAGATGTCCTTTCTTACCTAGTTGAGACCTTTTTAATTGCATGGTAAGATGTCTTTAATTTCTTAATTTGGTTTTTGGGTCAGATGACTTTGGAAAATGATGAGATTTGATGGGTTGGTTTTCTACTTTCAATTTTTAAGTAGTGGTCGGTGGAAAAATGGTCTTGTAAAAACGCTTTTCAAATCAGTCTTGTAACTTTTACTTGTCTCAATTTTATTCATAATTTCATTGGATTTCAATCACTTGAATGGCACATGTTAGGACCAAAAATAATAGACTATTTTGCAAATCTTGAATTTTGCTGCCATTTTGTCGATCCATATATATATATTTACATGACTATTTTGCAAATCGTGAATTTTATAGGACCATTTTGCCACAACCCACTATTTACATAATTATTTCTGAAATTTTGCCTATGTTAGTATTAGCATGGGATATGTCTGTAGGTTGAGATTGTTTTTGTTTCTATTGAAGGGTGAAATGACCATCCTTCAAACAGCTGAGTTTCCGAAACTCAATCAACTGAAGCCAAAACCTTTGCCGCAGATTCAAGGCTTGACTCCAGTAAAACAATTGAAATGGATGGGGTTGCACACACATTGTGTAAAAAATAAAAAACGAGATGCCACTCCGGTGACCTTAGCCCCGCCATCTCCGTTCAAAGAACAAGAACATCAGATTTTGTCCACTGGAGCTTCCGACGAGCCTCCATTTTCATGCAAGGGAGGAACTGTTTAACATAAACAAGAAACGACACTATTATGAATATTTCAATCAGTTTGTACAACATTAATGCAGATTCTGCACTACTTTAGTGTCGTTTGCACTGATCCTCATTTTATTTATTTAGTATTGATCTTATCACTTTAAAATTTCTAATCATATTATATGTGCAATTTTATTTTATGAAATATTTTTAAATGCAAAATTAAAATAACAATTCAAAGAGTTATGTAAAAAAATAATAACATAACTTATGTATTCTATATTTAATTGTGCGTAGTATTTTAAAACTTGTTAATACTTTTAAATTTACATATTATTACTTAAATTACGTAGACATCAAATACTTGTGTTTTTGTTTAAGAAAATCATATATAATTAAATTTACGTTAACTTGAACTTCTACAAGATTAATTAACTCATATAAAAAAAGCAACTAAAATATTCAAACTAATACAAACACATATAACTTGAAAAACCGAAAAAAGAAAAGGATAAAAAAGAAGAACATGTACAACAGTGCAACGCCAGTGCTACAAAATATAAATCATAGAATAGCACCAATTTGTTGTACAAGGCTCGTGCCGGCAAGATCAGTCCACGACCACACATGAGAAAACACCTCGATTGAAATTGGAGGGGATGGGCCCTGTGTCTCCGATTCCAAGAGTCGAAAATTCACAACATTTGGCAATGGACCCGAATTATATGCTGTCGATCATCAGAGAGAAGCGGATGATTAAAACAATACATACGCTGCCGCCGCCGCCGCCACCACTAGAGAGGAATAGCATGGAGCTAGCCTTGAATGATGAGAACATGGCGTTGGATTCGCCAGAAGAGGATTATGTTCATCTACACAGGAATCAATATATCTGCCATATCAATTGGGGGCACAAAGCCGAGCGCAACATTGGAGACAAGACAAGGAACAACACAAAGCTATTGGTGCGCTGGTGGTTTACGTGCCTCATCACCGTCCAACTGAGTGCGGGAGAGTGTTCTCTAGCGGACAAGGCCTTGGATGTAACAAATAAAACTGGGGACAACTGAGTGCATATATTGTAATTAAATATCCTGCATTTCATAAAAATAAGCCAATTAGAGATTATGCCAATCCTTGAACAATTAACAGCTATATGTCCTTCATTGCACCATTATCAGAATATATCTTTTTCCTACTCATTTCAAGGAAAATCCTCTCATCCCTACCTGTCAATTAATTTCTGCACATTTTGAAGGCTTTATATAGTCCTCCCAAAATCTCTTCTTTCACTTGATTCACTAATCCTCATTCTCTGATTTTACCAATTGGCAGCCGCTTCTTTCATTTGATTTGAAGCTTGAATATAAATATGCCCTCAAGATTTTATTTCACAAAATAAGATGTTAGGAATTAGTCAATATTCCATTATTTACTTTCATATATCCTCTCAATATTTTATATTTATTATCAATATAAACAACAAGCAATGTTTTTTTCTCTAAAAGTAACAAATGAATAAAATTTTTAAAAAAAAGGATCAAATTCCGGTCCGGACCGGAAAAAAAACGGGTTTGGACCGGACCGAAACCCGGAAAGCCCCATTTTTATGGACCGTAGACCGTAGTCCGGGTTTCCGGTCCGGGCTAGTTTTGCAAATTTTGAAGGTCTCATATACCTGCATAAATTAAAACGAAACACAGATGTTAGTTACGGTGTTGAAACATCCATATTAACATCTATGTATTTCTGAGAAGAACTATAAAAGAAAGCTTATATATAAGTTTTGTTTATGAGTTAAATAAACTCAAATAACGTGATCTCAGGTCAGAAATGATATTACTAGAAATAATGAAATTGTTTTACAAATTATAAAATTATTGCATGTATTTGTATGCTATAGTGAACCTTCTGTTTCTCTTGCTCTCTCTTCGTCTTTCTTCATCAAAAGTCAAGAAAAGATATATATACTCCAACTTCTTTGAATGAGTTCTAGTTTCACAAAACAAAGTTATTGCTCTCTCTTCGTCTTTCTTCATCAAAAGTCAAGAAAGATATATGGCCAAAATGGTAGAATTAGTCCACTAAATTTTGGGCAGTTGGGGATTTTAGTCCACCGAATACACGGGTGGCGATTTTAGTCCACTAATTTAAAAGAAATCGCACATTTAGTCCATTTCTGACCTGAAATTTGAATTTTGGCCGGAAATTGGATTTTGACCCAATTTTTGGGGATTTTGACCGGCCAACATGGGAACGGGTGGCGATTTTAGTCCACTAATTTAAAAGAAATCGCACATTTAGTCCATTTCTTACCTGAAATTCGAATTTTCCCGAAAATTGGATTTTGACCCGATTTTTGGGGATTTTGACCAGCCAACATGTCACATATGTGCTGGCTTAAATTTCATTTTAATTATAAAAATTAATAATGCCACGTGGGTATTTATTAAAACAAAAATAATAAAATAAAGTAAAAAAAAACGAAGAAGACTTGGGAGACATCATCTCTGTACTTTTTAAGCTAAAGTTGGCATTTCAATTTTGAACCACACGCACACGAACCCAGAGATAAACCTCCTAATCATTCGAATTCAGAAAAAACAAATTAAAAAAAAAAAGGTATGAACGCAATCAAACCTCACGCCGGAAGCTATCAGTTAATATCCGTCGTCAAACCTCACATTTTTGCCAATAAGAATCGGATTAGCATCTCAGCCGGCCGGAGAAGAAATCTCGCGGTAAAATCCGGCAACAACGGCGGTGAGAAAAAAACCGAACGACAAAGTTTCTTATCCCTAGAAGAAGCCGGTTTAGTCGAGATTTCCGGTCTGAGCACTCACGAGCGGATTCTTTTTTTTTTTTTTTTTTACTTTATTTTATTATATTTGTTTTAATAAATACCCACGTGGTATTATTAATTTTTTATAATTAAAATGAAAATTAAGTCAACATATATGTGGCATGTTGGCAGGTCAAAATCCCAATAATCGGGTCGAAATCCAATTTACGGGCAAAATTCGAATTTTAGGTCAGAAATGGACTAAATGTGCGATTTCTTTTA
>BMAC01000341.1:202815-214409 GCA_014905375.1 Phtheirospermum japonicum
AGAATGCAGGAGTCTCACCCTTATATAGGGGTTCAGATTAGGGTTACAGCAGCTGCCAATTAAGACGACCTTAATGGCGTTCAAACAGTCAGTTTTATCTGACATGAACCTGGACGAGTTCAGCGTGCAGATACGTCTGCTGTTTGAATTTCAAAAGTTGAAACCGTCTGACTGGTCAAGAGCCAGCCGTTACGTAACGGTCAGGTGCGTGAAGGTTCAAAAATGAAACTAGGGTTGAGCCAGAACCCGAACCACATACGGACCAACTCAATCGGACCACCCAATAAGGACCAAGACCCAAGACCCAAGTCCCAAGTCCCAAGTCCCAAGTTCCAGGACCAGGACCAGGCCCAGAGCCCAGAGCCCAGGACCGAGGTCCGGGTCCGGGACCGGGCTCGGATCCGCTCGGCTCCGCCTTCGGCTACGCCGAAGGCGGACTGGCGAACCCGAGTCCAAGAGCCCGCGTGAACTTCGTTTACACAAAGCCACAACACTCTCTGGCCCACTCGATGTACATTAAAGAAATGTAATCATTTTTAAACTCTCTTCCACATTGACTAACATTCAATGTGGGATAACCGATAAAGCACTAAAGCAAACCGTTCAACTTCCAAGCATCATTTCTCACTCACCAATAAATGGATTTGAGAAATTCAAAATGCTACGATTATCTACACGACACGTAGAATAATCCTATACAATTCATTAACATGAATTATCGCTGTAACATTTAATTAGAATTAATCCAATTTACAACAATAATCTTTTGGGCGGTAAATATAATTGTGCTATGACGAGCAGTAGTAGTGTTTCAGATGATGATAAGAAATTGCCACCAAAAGCCTCGCCTTGGCTATCAAAAACCTCGCCCTGGCTCATGATACCACCAACCTTTGATGGCGGCAACAATATGGTTTATCAGTTTTACAGCCTCGGAACAGAGTACTCGGTTTCAAAAAAAGACCAGAGGAAGAATCTATAGTGGACAATAACTATATGATCTTGGGATCATGTCATGGCTGGCTGGTTTTGTTGAATAAGCATGACTGTGATATGTTTCTCTCTAATCCCCTTACTGGCGGTCACATAAAACTTCCGCCTATTCAAGCCTTGCCTGATATTCCCATATTGATTTTTGAGTACGTCAATTACTGCTCCGTCATCTCTAGTTGTAGTCCCGATGAAAAAGACGGCTCATGCCGTGTTATCATCGCTTACGGTGAGCGGCGCAATAGACTGGCTTTTTGCTGCCCGGGCACTAGTACCGAGTGGACTACCCTCGGTGATCTGAGTGGATACGAGGGCTTGGGATCTTCAAGACCCTCTTTCCCCAAAAAAGACGATTCGCCTGACCGTCTCTATGGACAACCAAGACAATAATCGCCACTTGTTGGATCGGAAAGAAGCGTGCGCCTGTTACGAATTCCTTGTTTCCATGGAGACATCGGATGAAATCTTTCTCGTGAGGCGGTTTGTGAAGCATTGGATGGGGCCCCACGGTTACTACGTGGAAGACGCTTACTACGGCCCCAAGATGGGCTTGGATGACTCTACTCCATACAGGACAGTTGGATTCAATGTGTATAGATATGATCCCGAGACGAGGTCATTGAGGTACATGGATGGTTCCTTGGGCGGTCTTGCGCTATTTGTCGGTTCCAACAACGGCTTTGCACTCTCGGCTGCCGAGTTCCCCGAGTTGAAACCCAACTCCATATACTACACGACTCCACCACAATGGAATGACTGTTGTGGGGGCCACGACATCGGCATCTTCAACTGTCAAGACCAGACTTTCTCTCCCTGTTTTTATCCTCCGGATGTTCAAAGCAGGAAGAGGGTTAGTGGGCCAAAGTGGTTCACTCCAACACGCCTTGTTAGATCCCCGTTTCTTGTTAAGAACCAGGATGGCTCTCTATCATATGCCTTCTCTTCCAACCACTAATATATATTTTGTGGAGAAATTGTTTTTTCGTTCCAATATGTTGTCCACTTTCCAATTTTGGACCAAGATATTGTCCACTATCAAAATACATACACGAAGTTAGCAAAATTATCATAAAAAGGTACAAAATTATCCTGATCGGGCTCGAATGTTGATGTGGCGTGATTATTATTCTCTTATCATTTTTTCTTTATTCTTAATAATTAAATGAAAAACAAAATGATCGGGCCCAATTTTGCCCTTTTTCTTTTTTTATGTATTTTTTTCTCTTTTTTCTTTTTTTTTTCTTTCTATTTTTACTTTTCTATGTGATGATCGGTTGAGGTATATTTCAAGAATCCCCAAATACCTTTTCCACAATAATTGTTCATTGAAGTTCCCTACTTACATCCCATTGCCTTCACTCAAATACGCATAACACACTACGCATAACACACTGTGCATAGGTGGCAAAATTGGTTTGCTGACCTTCTGTTACCGCTGATAAAGCACGGTGGCGAGAATGGCTGGTCGGAATTTTCAGATAGACTAATTTGGACAAGAAGATAAAAAGTAATGTTTATGAATAAAATATGATGGCTACAGTCTTACTTTCTGCCTTCAATTTCCCAATACAGACCTTGATGCAAATAATGAAACTTGTGTGACAGCCGCAGTTTGTCTAAGTGCCATAAGCTTTTTTTACCAAGTGTCCAAGACATCACACAGCAGCTGCGATGTTGACAGGAAATACAATCGCCTCGTACGGCTAGTCTCCTTGCAGCGGATTCGGCCGGAGACGGTTACGATCTGGTCCACGCGTCGCTGTTGCGGCGGAGTTGGGTTGCGTTGGCTGCTGACAGACATAGCCCAAGCGCGATGGCCGATTAATTAGTGAAAGGAAGCCGTCGTTTTCTGCGTTTTTGCCCGCTAGTTTCGGATGTTGGTGAAGGTGAGATGGCCGGCGCAGATCACCGCGAGCTGCCCTTGCCGTGCGCCATGGACTGAAATATCGTGGAGAAGAAAGCTGCTCTTGCCTAGGGCTTTTGTTGGGGCCTGGGCATGCTATTGGGCCTAATATTAAATATTAAACGGAAAAAGAGCAAAATTGGTAAATGATAATTTTATTTTTCATTTAATTATTAAGAATAAAGAAAAAATGATAAGAGAATAAATAAGCATTCGGGCCCGATCAGAATAATTTTGTACCTTTTTTTTGATGATTTTGTCAAGTTCGTGTATATGTTTTTGATAGTTGACAATATATTGGTCCAAAATTGGAAAATGGATAATATATTAGAAAAAAAAAGCAATTTTTCCTATATTTTGTTAATGTTTCTTCTTTTTTTTTTCTTTTTTTTTTTTTTTTTTTTGTTGGTTGAGACCAGCTCATGGACAATATCATGAATTGGAACTATATATAATATTGCATTCATTTTTATTACTTTTTTAATCCAGATTGGTAAATATGGCATTTTTTATTAAGAGGCCGTGTCTTTTTTACTCATTTAACCAATGCAAAACTCTTTTTTACCCACAAGTGAACAAAACATCTTTTCTACCCACTTTCAATTGGAAAAAACTAAAATATCCCTACTTTGGTTCTGGTCGAAGAGATTAAAGTTTCGAATAGATTAAAGTTGATAAAATTTCCCAAACGTCTTAATATTATCGTCCATTAACTCGTCAATCGGAAGAAAAAAAAATGGCTATTTCAAGGCGACTTGAAGGCGATTTCGGTTGCAAGAATCAAGATTTGAGATCTCCGCAGTCACAATGTAAGTTATTAAGTTTTGTATTTAAAATTCATCACCATTTGGCCCTTACAGTAATTCGTAGGGTTTTCTGTTATCTGCTGTGCTACAGTACTTATCCGCATTGTGAAGGTAGAAATGTAATTTTGGTCGAGCACTATTATTTCAATTGATCGACTATAACATAACCTATCGCCCCAAACATTATTTACAGCTCCACCCAAAATTAGTTGAACTACTCGGCCCAAACATAAAAATATTTCTCGGCCCTAACATCCAATGTCGACCGAAACTTTAGTTACTAATCGACCCATACCTATTCACACTACTCGAACCAAACATATAAAAATACAGGTCGACCCTAACAGTACATCTCGCCCCCAATATTTTATACCACTCGGCCCAAACATGTTTATACCAATCGGACCGAACTTCCAAATTTATTTGTCGACCCTAATATATCTTCTCGCCCCAAACATTAGTTACTACTCGACCCATACCTATTGAAACTACTCGAAACAAACATATAAAAATACAGTTCGACCCTAACAGTACATCTCGCCCCAATATTTTATACTACTCGGCCCAAACATGTTTATACCAATCGGACTGAACTTCCAAATTTATTTGTCAACCCTAATATATCTTCTCGCCCCAAACATTATTTACTAGTCGACCCAAACATAAATATACTACTCGTATCAAATATAGAGAAACACTGGTCGACCCTAAATTTACATCTCGCCCCGAATATTGTACACTACTCGACTCAAACATGTTTACACCTATCTCTCCAATCCCAGATAATGTTCGGTCCCAACTTAACCTCTCTCTTTTCATGGCAGATGGAGGATGCGAAGTAAGCGACGGGTGGAACTATGGGCAGTCAAATTCCTTTTGGCCACGACAATGTACCGGGAGTGACCAATTCATTTCCATTCGACTACAATTCTACACAAGAAGTGAGTGAAACCTGGAATGCTTATGCACGTTCCCATATTGGTAAAACTCGTCGGTCGGATATCCCGTGTTCGAGCAAAGCAACTTATGAAGCCTTTGGTATGGGAAATCATAGCACGAGTAGCCAAATTCATGAAATTCATTACGAGGAAGATGATGGAGATGCAGAATATGTTGAATATGAAGATGAGGCCGATGATTGCACAGAAAGTGATGAAGATGAAGTGGGAACTGAAGATGATGATATTGACTTCGATTCTGAGTTATTACAAAAGATAATATACGATGAAATGCTATGGGAAGCTGATGAATACTTCGTTGAAGAGCCCATTAATCGCAGTGAGAGCGATGATTTGATACCTTCAGATGGTCCAATTGACGATAATGGGCGAAGAGTGAAAAGACCACCTCCGTTAGTTAATAATCGGGAGGACATCCATGCCGTGCCAAGGTCAAGTACTTGGACAATTCCTGGTGCGCCATTTCATACCAATGATTTTGATCTGATCCAGTTTGGGCAGGAGAATGGTTATCGTGAGCATGTTGGTCGTGAACTTTATGTCGGCGTAACCTTTCAGAATAAATCAGATCTTCAAATTGTTGTTGGGTTGTATAATGCAACACATAAATATGCTTATCGAGTGAAGGCATCTTGTAAGCAACGGTACTATATCACATGCAAGTATCGAGGTTGCGGGTTCTTGTTACGTGCCTTCTCAAAATCAGGAGGCATTTGGAAGGTGAAAAAATTTAAACCTGAGCACACTTGTCAGTTTGATACAAGTATTAGTGCACCAAGACAGTTGCCTTCTAGAATTATTGCTGCGCTCTATGCACCCAAATTAGTCAGGGAAGGTCGTTTGCTTCGGGCTAGAGAAATTCAACATGATATAGCTATTGAGCACGGGATATCTATCTTGTATAATAAGGCACTAAAAGCTCATCATTTAGCCCATGCAATGATATATGGCGATCACCAACAGTCTTTGGAAATGCTGCCTTCTTATCTCTACACGCTTCGGCGGGAGAATCCTGGCTCGGTGACCAGTTTAGAGACTCATGACGATGGTACATTTAAATACACTTTTGTAACCTTAGCTGCATCTATATTCGCATTCAAAGAATGTTGTAGACCTATTATTGTTGTTGATGGCACACATTTGAAAGGGAAATATAAGGGTATAATGTTTGTTGCTGCAACTAAAGATGGAAACGAGCAGATAGTTCATCTGGCCGTCGGTATTGGCGACATAGAGAACGAAGCGTCATAGTGTTGGTTTATGAAGCAATTGTGCGATAGTTTTGGATGTCCGCAGGATTTGGTGATCGTTTTAGACGCTCATAAAAGTATAGAAAATGCAATCAGAGATGTGTATCCTCCGACAGTGCATCATCGATTGTGTGCTTTCCACCTCCAGATGAACATGCGTCGTTACCGAGCTGAAGTTGTTCTTTTATTCAAGAAAGCAGCACACACATATAGAGRVTCGAYGTRYGATGCTTCTATGACAAGCATAAAAGAGAGAGACCCACTAGCCTGGTGGAAGCTTGTTCGTGAAAATCCCAAAAAATGGGCACGTGTTAAGTGTCCAGCGCGTCGTTACGGTTTCATGACGTCGAATAGTGCTGAGTCATTGAATTCCAGATTACTTTGGGCAAGAAAACTGCCAGTGTGTTCTATGCTTGAAGTTGTACGTAATATTATACAGGTTTGGTTTTACGAAAAGACGAGCTGCAGCTGAGAAGATTGAACACGAACTATCACCCGTGGTTGCAGCAAAATTATTGGAACTAAGGGAATTTGGGGAGCGTATGCGGGTGTCTGTGATTAGTACAACTCGATTTAATGTGAACGACGCGGCTCACTCATATATCGTTGATTTACGACAACGAACTTGCACGTGTTCTGTATTCCAGCACGACTTGATCCCGTGTGTGCATGCCTTGAAAGCCATTCTGTAATATCTTTTTCCCTTTTTTTTCTTTTACTTCCCGAACTTCTTTAAACACGTATATTATATATTTTTATTTTTTTATAATTATATTTATTTTTTGCAGTGAGGCGAACCAATCTGTTTTCGGGTATGTTCACGAGTATTACAAATCAAGCACTTTACGTAAGTTATATTCTTCGACGGTGATGCCAGTGCCACACCCATGTGATTGGTTTGTCCCGACCATAGTCCGACAACATATTGTTCTTCCACCGGAAAATCCAAGGCAGGCTGGACGCCCTAGAGTGAGGAGATATTCATCTGCTTGTGAGCGTACTAGACGCAACCGCACACAAACATGTTCTAGGTGCAGAGTGACTGGTCACAATCGTGCTACTTGCACTTACAAGAATCCAACAGAATTACCACCATCGGGCAGCACATCTCACCGTGAACGTCGTCCTATTAGGTGTGGTAACTGTGGTGAAAATGGACATCGGCGTAATAGATGTCAAGTTCAAGTACTCAATCATAATGGTGACAATTAGTTTAATTTGTTGTAACAAATTACTGTGTACTTTATTGACTATGTACTTTATTGCAGTGTTATTATCATATATTTGATATGAAGTCATAGTTACTGTACTTGGTATTTACAACTTAAAATAAAAAAAAGTTAATGTATGGTAGATTTATTGAATCTTTGTTGAATTTTTTATTTTGAAGTCCAAATTTAATTGTCTATTTTAATTTATTTTCAGGGGGTATCACCTTCAATGTTTGGGGCGAGAGATAAGGGTTTCGGTCGAAGGGTAATTAATTAGGGTCGATGGTTTCTATTAAGGTGATTCTGGGAGTATTTAGAAATGATTTGGGGCGACTGTGTTTCGAAGTGAGGAGTTTCCAAATAAATTTGGGGCGAGAGGTAAGGGTTTGGGTCGACGAGTGTAATTAGTTAGGGTCGATTCGCTTTTCTTGGGTCGATGGGTTCTATTAAGGTGATTCTGGGAGTATTTAAAAATGATTTGGGGCGACTGTGTTTCGAAGTGAGGAGTTTCCAAATAAATTTGGGGCGAGAGGTAAGGGTTTGGGTCGACGAGTGTAATTAGTTAGGGCCGAGATGCTTTGTTTTGGTCGACCAGTATATTTTATATTATACATACATAACTTTGCTGAAGAAATTGAAGGGCCGGTCGTTCGAAAAAATTAATTTTCGGACGAGTTGTGTTATTAGGGACGAGTAGCATATTTTAACTAATTCTTGGGCTGATATAAATAATTTCAGTCGACAAGGGTAATTTTTAGGGTCGAGCGGTATAATAATTAATTATGGTCGACATTGCCAGCAACATAAAACCCAAACACACTCTTCCACCAATCTTACATGAATAATGCCAGCAAACCAAACACAAAAAACATTAACGCAACTTCAATTCGTCCATAATATTCAGTGCAAAATGAAGACAAACAATACAAATCCAGAAAAAAAAAAACACATAAAACACGAGGCCTCTCGCTACTCGTCGCCGTCACCTTCCCTCTTAATGGTCACAAGGAGTGTAGCACAATCACTTGAATACCAAGTAAAAATCAATCTGGTTCCGACAGTCAGATTATTTTCTTCTCTGAACACTCTCCAATCCTCCGTCAACAGACCGAACCTTCCATCACTTTTCCGCTTGACTACATTAGCCACCCACTCCCTTCCATGATGGTTCTTCAACTTTATGGTCCTTCGGGAAACCAATCCCGTCTCCTTCGCAAAACCAACCGGAAAATTGAAGCAGTACTTGTGGTGTTCTGTGATGACTGTAGTAAAGCTTTGGATATCCACCCCATCATCAAAAACCTCACCTTTACCGGACGGGTGGTCCTTACGTTGACCGAAAGTTCTCGGTGGAAGTGAGGAGAGCGTTTTCATCAGACCATCCTTGCCGTAAACCGTAACTTTGAATGTTGACTCCCGGACTAGCGTGAAGACCGCAAAGTCTAGTATACTAATCGGGTTCTCATTCACAAATCAGTCCACCCATTTACAAACCAATAGCAGTCATCGAGTTTTTCAATCTTAACCTTCCAACATCTTTCAGGCTCATGTGGAGTGATGAGAAATGCTTCTTCAGTCAAAAATTCAATATATTTACTTACAAACGCATCCGGTATCTTGATCTTCGAGGAAAGCTGAAGTAGCACTTTGAAGAATGATGCATCTCCCAAACTCATTTTTAAGTAATCCTTCTTGTATATCCTATACCAAATGCACAAGACTATATAAGCAAAAAAATAAATAAATTAATTACTGAAGGTACAGAGAGAGAGAAAGTCCGACCTCAGCAAGTTATGTGTGATGAGAAGCGAGAAGTGATTTCGTCAGTAGCGGATAAGGTTTACGGCGGCGCTTTATGGACTATAAAAGGGTAGAGGATAGGGTTAAGAAATGGCAAATCGGTAATTTGGGTGGAGAGGATTTAGTATTTGGGTCGAGAGGGTTATGTAATTAGGATCGATGGGGTTTAACTATTTTGGGTCGGGGGGTTTAGTAATTAATTAATTACGGGCAACATCTTTTAGTAATTACGGGCGAGATGGTTTAATTTAATTAATTAATTAGGATCGAGAGGGTTTAATTAGTTTGGGTCGAAGGGTATAGTCATTAGGGGCGATAGTGTTTAATTAGTTTCGATCGAGGACTTTTGTAATTAGAGGCGGGGTAGGTTAATTAATTATGGTAGACATTGTTTAATTAGTTTGGGTCGAAGGGTATAGTCATTAGGGGCGATAGTGTTTAATTAGTTTCGGTCGAGGACTTTTGTAATTAGAGGCGGGGTGGGTTAATTAATTATGGTCGACATTGTTTAATTAGTTTAGGTCGAAGGGTATAGTCATTAGAGGCGAGGTGGTTTAATTAATTATGGTCGAGAGTGTTTAATTAGTTTGGGTCGGGCGGTTTAGCAATTAGAGGCGAGGTGAGTTAATTTATTATGGTCGAGAGTGTTTAATTAGTTTGGGTCGATAGGTTCTATTAAGTATTTCGCATTTAAATAAATTTATATTGCATTCATATTGAAAAATCTGAAATTGAACCACTTTAAACCATATCCATTACAGTAAAAAGGATTACACTAATTTTATTATTAAAATAAGACAAAGACGTCAAACTATGAAGACACAAACGCAATCCACACAGGCAGAGCAGTGTTGAAAAGCCAGCGTGCAATGGTCAACGCTACTTCCACTGGTTGAGCCTCCACTATGGTCTGTTGGGAACACATCTCCAAACAGTATTTCCATTTTTGTGAGCAAGGGCTCCTCATCAAAAGCGTTGCAATAGGTTTTGATTGGACAATCCTGCATTCATCACAACAAGTTAGAATATTAATAAAATACTCAGAATACTTTTAATAATTGAAAACTAACATGTTTAACTTACAGGCAGGAATTTCTCTCGTACGTTATGATCACCTAAGACCAATTTCAGATTCCCGTTCCAAACAGTACCAGGGGTCCAAACCAGTTCTTTGAAGAACCTCAATCGTTTATGAAGTTGGACAATCCTAGTTGTGATGTCATCTTCAGATAGGGCACGTTGATTTTTGAAGCAGCAGTTAAGTAAACACTTGGCTTCTTTCACTCGGTTGTCTGGTAACAGTTCGTCATCTGGATTCCATCCTCGGATATCATTCTCAAGGATTAGGAATTCAAGTAGACGTTCGTCTCTGGAAAGTGTCCACTTAGTGTTGAATTCACACCCGTAATCGAGTGTTTTCACGCGAAGTGTAGGAACGCCATCTGGGTCGTTGAAGTGGTTTGCCATTAGCTTTTTTTTGAATAAGATATGAAGTAATTGATATGTATTTGTTGATAAATTATCCATTGCATGTTCCCTGACATATTTATAGCAATGAGAGTAATTTATCATTGTAATTCTTGAGATTATTTTGTGGAATAATTGAGGACAAGACAACACAATGGCAAAGCTGACAAAGCTGCAGTGAATTGATGTGTGGGTGGGCAGATATTTATTTGTGTGTCATAAAGCATCCAGATGACAAGACAAGTCAAAGGTGTGATTCCCAATTTAATGGGGAAGTGTGACTGTAAGGGCACATCAATTGTAACTGGCAAATGTACATTTCGTATTCCTTTTTCTTTTTAATTTCTCTTTTCTTTGCGTGTGTATTACATTGTCACTGTTTTTGAATTGGAAATGTGACTGCAAGGTCACAACAATTGTAGCTGGCAAAGGTACAATAATGCAATGCAATCAAATGAAGAATAATAACCACACTATACACATATATCACTCCTCTATATATATGTACACAAAAACAAACTTATTCAATAGACATAAACTATACTAGCTAATATGGCTAATTTTGATGAAAACCATCCAGATGTTCTAAAAATAGAAAATGATTACTACAATGGACCATGGAGATGGAACGAGCCATTTTGGTATTTTTGGGTGCTCAGAATGACGGGTATCGAAGAGGTGCAAAAAGAGCACACGTTATCATGAGCGTCCCGATGGTAAAATCTATGCTCGAGCGTCGGTTCATGTTTTCACCCACTATTGCAGAAATTTACGACCGGATTGAGGAAATGGAAATAAGGTACGGTTGGTGGAAGGAAAGACTTTCTGAAGATGGTGTTTTTCTGGATGAAGAACGTCGGTTGATGTGTATTGATACCATTATCAATAACAATGTCTCTCCAGCCTATGTAAAGTCCACCCAGCTGTGTACATCTAATTATTTGGTTTATGTTGGTTTCATTTGAATTACTAACTTTTTTTTTTTGGTCATAAAGGAATACGGTGAGGATGCATCACGGAGGTATTATTTGTATGACATCCCACCATTAATGAAGACCATGGAAGAAGCTTTCAATTGATGCGTAATCAATGTATTGGGACTCAAATGTGTAATAAAATGGGATCAGAAATGATCTTAGTTCGAGTGTGCAATTTTTTTTATGTTTAATTTGTAATGTCTGTTTGAATTTGTCACGTCATCTATTTTT
>BMAC01000341.1:221539-269106 GCA_014905375.1 Phtheirospermum japonicum
GGAAATATGCAAAATTGTCCGCTTTTGTTCAAATAGTGGGCACAAGCGCTGAAATACAAACTTGCCCACGGAAACGTGTCCCACAGCTCTGAATCCTCAACCAACACCCAAATCCAAAAATCTATGCGTGCTCGGTAGTCAACCCCATACAGCAACAACATAAGTACTAAGATTTTCGCCACTTTCACCGCGTCGTCAGGTGTGGGCATCGAAAAATCCATCCTTAAATTTATTTTGCAGTTCTCTTGCACGAACAATTTCACCATCAAACAGTCGTTTGTATAAACTGTCAGGGGAGATTTGTAAATCTGCAGCCTCTGGGTCGAAAGTGGATGTCCCGAACCGAAGCCCTGAAACCATAGCAAATTCTGTTTTCGAAAACCGAATATTAGTATGGTTTACACGGTACCATCTCACATATTTGTTCCTCTCCTGTGGATTTTTCATCAAACCTCTCTGCGGAACAACCCAACCAATACAGGTCCACATATACTACTCTCCCCCGGAAACCTCAGAAAATGTCCGAAACAGGACTCTTGAAATGCCTCTAACCGATCAATCTGCCGCAATCTTTCGGCTATCATCGTCATCATTGACATCTGCCCAAAACATTTGATTTTTTGTAACCAAAATCGTTCCTCCTTCCATCTCCACTCCCAATTATCCTGAAAAAAATAATTAAAATATAACAATAAACACACAGTTCATATGAATTAAGTACTACTCGACCCAAATACAACCTCTCGACTCAAATAAATTAACAACTCGACTCTAAATGAACCTCTCGACTCAAATTAGGGTTTTGCACTGATCGCTCCTAATAACCCTTATCGACCCAAACATTATTGACAAATCGACCCAAACTATTATCACCTATCGGCCTAAAGTTTTTTTCATGAAATACAAGAGTTTTGTATCTTTCGACCCTAACAAAACATATCGAGCCAAACATCAATCGAGTCGATCCAAATATTTAAACGACTCGCCCGAGACATACATACATGTGTTCGGGTCGACCCAAATAAACATGATCGCCTCAAATATGAAAATATTCATCTCAAATAACTATGACTCCTCGTCCCAAAAATATTTAGATCGACCTAAACTCGGCTACCCACCCTCCTCGACCCAAACATTATTGACCCTTCACCCAAAGTGTTATCACCTATCGGCCCAAAGATTTTTTCATGAAATATAAGGGTTTTAGTTTTCGACCCTAATAAATCATGTCGAGCCAAACATCAAACATCAGTGGACTCGACCCAAATTATTGAAATCGAACCTAATTTCTCGTTAAGAATCTGACCTTCAACCAACAAAAAAAAAGAAAAAAAAAAAAAAACAATATTCGGGTGGCTAATTGGTGGTACCTCGGGGCCAGACTGGCGTGTTCTTTGCGGCGGACCAGCGTCGTTCTTTTTTGTTCTTTTCGGGTTACTATCCTCCCCACTCATCTTCGTCTTCCGTTTCGCAGCTAGGGTTTTGTCAGACTCAGGCATTTTGTTTGTTTAGTTTTGAAGTCGCCGGATTTTGTTTGATATCGTCGGAGAAGAAACGGTGAAAAGATAAGATTAAGATAAGATTATTTGTTTGGGACGAGTAAGGATATTTTAGACCTTTCAGTTTCAAATTGGGTAGAAAACATCTTTTCTTACGTTGTGGGCATAAAAGAGTTTTGGATTACAAAAGCGGGCAATTTTGCATATTTCCACTTTTGATAATTTAAGAGTCCACATTTACTTTATCTCTGCAACAATACACACTTTTTTCATGGGTGACAATTCTACAATCGACACCTCAAGAGTGAATTGATAGTGGCTTTGATTTCATCATCTGAGGCTGCATTTCAAGCCTAGCAGTTAGGTTAACCACAGAATTCCAATTAATTTTGGACAATTTTGAAGGTTTTATATAGTCCTCCCAAAATCTCTTCGTTCGCTTGACTTACCATATCGCGAGGCATCACCCGATTGGGGATCAGCTGAAAGATTATTAAAGTTGTGGGTCGGATGTCGCTCCAGTGGATATGTTACTGTGGCCAATCAAAAACCGTAGAAAAGGCAGCAACAACATGGACCTTGTGGTCATGAGGCCCCATCCAAAAATGAAATTATTCTTGGTGTTGCTCAGCCGCCACCATAACTACCGCCACCCTAGAGAAATGAAATCATGATTATTGCACAATCACCACCGCCACAGTTAACACCGACGAGAAACGGAATAGAGTTAGCCTTATATGATGAGAACATGGCATTGGATTTGCCTTTGATGAAGTGGCTCATATTCATCTGTTCGGTTGCCCAGAACCAGAATCAGTATATCTTCCACATCCGTGGGCGGGATTAGATGAACCTCGGTGCGCTTGGCGAGCACAAGGGCCGAACACGCATTTGCAAATAAGAAGAGGAAAAAACAAAAAGATGCTCGTGCACTTCTCGTGTACATGCCTCAGGGCCGACCAGGTAGTGTATGGACATACCAATGCCAGATTGCGGGAGAGTGTTGTCCGGATGGAAAGCCCTGGTGGTCACAAACAGCATTGTAGGGGGGCACATCCCCCTCCTGCAAAATGTCTGCGGTTTTTGTCGTTGTTCATGGGCTCTTTATGTGTCTGCGCGATCTCCTAATCTCAATTCTCGGCCCTCTAGGAAGCAGGAACATTTGAGCTGATGATCAGCACCATATGCTTGGGGTACCTCCATTGCCAAGGATTTTGCATTTTTCACTTGTGTTTTCCACTTAATCGTGGAGTGATCTAGCCAATACGAACCCTTGTCCACAGACTGCGCAAATGAAGGTTCTTTTCTCTTGATCGCCACCTCTGGCCTCCATATTCGCTATTTGGAGCTTATTTAGTTGGTTAGATCTGCACTGTGCATGTGCACCCGTTTGTAGTTGCCTAAGACCTTTCCATTGGTGAGTCTTCTATGGAAAATAGGGCAATCAAAAAGCTAGCATCTTTAGTTTAATAAGTAATAATAAAAAAATTCTGACCACGGAGCTCAAAATTATGGAAAAGAAGTTCAAATCAAGAAAATATACAATATCTATGGATGAGATCAAATAATATAGAATTCTAGTAGAGAATCCAACCTCCAATAATGCTTAACAATTTGCTACTGTAGGATTTAATAGTATAGCACTGGTGCTGCACAGTTTGCTACAAATACAGTAATTTGATGTACAAGCTTCGTGCCAACCTCATCCTTCCACGACCACATGAGAAAGCACCCTGATAGAAATTGGAGGGGCCTCCGATTCCACAAGTAGATTTTGCACTTGAATGACCCCAATTATATTGTGCTAATAGACAATAATCTTGGACAATTCATGTCTTGAGTTAATAAAGATATGCTCAAACAGGGTGGGTTTCAGATTATGAAATTTTGTGATTATGAAAACATGAAGACCTATATTTTGGTTATTTTATGAAACTCTCTTAATTATTAGAGTAGCATTTTTCAATCTTATATATCACAATGTATTATATTTGTGATTTTTCATTCATTGTTTTATTTCTCTCTAATTCCTATTTTTCTAGAGAAGTAAATTTGACGATTGACAAGAGGTCCTCGTCTCTTTTGAACAAACAAATATCTCGTTGGAAGAAAATTCATTCAGATCAAAGTAATGAATTACCCTTGAAGGAGGGGGCTGCACTGTGGTCCTCAGCAATGCTGTTTGTGACCACCAAGGCCTTGCCCACTGGAAAATACTCTACCCACATCTGGCATTGGTGTGATCCAACAAGACGGCGCTGAGGTACGCACACTACAAGCGCACAAGCAGCTTTCTGTTGCTCTGTCTTCTTTTCTCCAATGGTGTGCTGGGCCAACAAGGCACTGAGGCACGTACACCAATTTTCATGAACTAAAACTTCTTTGGCAGATGGGACACTTCAAGATTCCCTCCATTATATATTTATAATAGGGTTGGTGTAAAAGAAAATATTTAGGGCTTATTTATATTCAAGCTTGAAATCAAATGAAAAAAGAGACTGTCAATGACATCATAAAAGAATGAGGGTTTGTTACTCCAATGAAAGAGATTTTTTTTTTGAGAAATATAGGACCTAAATCACAGAAGTTGACATATATGGATGAGAGAATGGGATTGGAGGGTCGTTGTAAAATGATAAGTTGTGATAATGATGCAATGAAAGAAGTACTGGGATTTTTGTTAAATGCGGTATCTTTGCAGTACATCAAAAAATTAAAATTACAAGCGGCAAGTCTACTGCATGAGCTAAGTTGTCTTTAACCTAATAACTACTCGTTTTTGTCAAATAAGAAAAGAGAAATGAAAGCGTTAAACAATCGAGAAAATCCTTTTATTTTCGAGGTAAATTAAAATAGTTTTTGTCTAAATCAATGCAGTTCTTGATTTTCCTAATATTCAAAAATGATACAAAACATATTTAAAAACTTAAAGAAACTAAAAGAAAGAAAAAAAAATTTTAAGCGCAACAATGGTGTATTGCCAGTGCAACGCTGTACAAATCCTAGAAAAGCTCCAATTTGTCGCACTTTCTCGAAGACTGAATTTTCACGTTCTTTGGCTGTTGAAATGGTCTTAGTTCGTAGACAACTCGATCAAGTCACTGCTTGTAATTTAATTTGTTGAGTTCAATTATTGTAATATCTCACATTTTAAAATCCTATGCTAATATCGGAAATTTCACAACCATGTAATCCTTCCTTGCATCATTATCCTAACATTACCTTTTCCCTACGCTTGTAAAGAAACTCTAACTCAATTTTCTTGGCTATATTTGTTCAAGTGTGTTTTATGCGGATCTTATTTTTCGAAAAAGTTATATATACTCTCTTCTTTAAATGGATTTCAGGTACAGGCAAACCTTCAATTTCATGCATTTTATTTCAAGTACTCAAATGACAAGGCCTCATGTTTTCTCTTATGTTTTTATTTCTTTTGACATTCACAAATGAATTGATATTAGTCTAACTCTGCGCAGTAAATAAGTGTCATAAGTAAACTAATTTGGTGAGTGTCGTTAATTGTGAGAACTAATTTTTAATAAGTTACTGGCGTGTGCACCATCATTTTATATTAAGTAGATCTTGTCAAAGCATGAATTCATCTCATATAACTTAAGAAATCAGATTCAAGACACTTAACAGTAATAGAGATATGAGAACAAATAACCAGGCATAATAACATTACTACTCTAATTATTTTGCTGTCTTCTTTATTTTTGGCTTTCAAAGTTAATAAATGGAACAAAAGAAAAGAAAAGGAGATGAAAGTTGAGAAAGAGGATAGAATTAAAGAATCATATCATGGACCTCTTATTTTTCAATGTTTTCTTCCTAATATCATATTGCTATTTATTTTCCTTTACTTTCATTTTAGTTCCCATACTGAAAAGAGATTATTTTTTTAATTTTACTTTCAGTTTTAGATATTCATTTTATGTGCTCTTAAAGAAAACAGTTGGATTTACATCAGTTGTATCTGAAACAGATATAAATTTGCCACTTTTACACCAATCATTGTAATTCACCACTTTCTACTAACCATTTCACATTAGTTGTTGTCCAAAACTGATTTATTTATTTCTTTTCTTAAAAAAAACTTAATGATGGTGGATTCAACAACAGTTCTATAACAGAATGAAATTGGTTTTTCAACTGATGTAGAATGTTTTTTTTGTAGTAGTGATACTCGAAGGGAAAAAAATATATGAAAAAGGAAGATAAATTCTAGCACAATCTAAGAGTATATGATTTAACAATTAATCGACTAGATATGCTCCCATTTGAGCCAATGCGTCTTTCATTTGGTTGGGGAACCCAAAAATAAAGAAGCACACAAAGACAGAAACTTACTCAACCCGGTATCAGGGGCTTATAGAAAAGAGATTATTTTTTAATTTTACTTTCAATTTTAGACATTCATTTTATGTGCTCTAAAAACACAGTTGGATTTACATCAAGTTAAGAAAAACCAACCACATCTCTTGATAAGATTTAGAAATACAGAGTTTTAGAAGACTGTGATAAATAATTGAATAAACAAATAAAAAGTGGGGTTAAGTGAAGATAACCTGATGAGGATAGATGAAACTGTATAATGTATCAGTTTCTAAAAGATGTATAGATAATCAAAGCTAATGAAGATAATGACATCAGTTGCTGATGTCTTAAAATACACGAGAAATCTCCTTCTACCACGGTAAAGCAATAATTACGCTTTTGTCCAAGTATTTGAGCAATTTATTGTCCTTATCCATGCAGTATAATAATGGCACTAACCAAATATAAGCAACTCATCTTTGAAAGTGATGTAAATTGTAATCCTGTTGTTGAGCTGCTTTTTGTAATCTGTAATTGGATTATCTTTCTACTTTGACTATGGTAGATAGGGGGATCGAAAAGGATCGGAATTGGAAAAGGTGGAGTGGGAATTTCCAGATAGTTTAGTTAATTGGTTAGTACAGAAGGCTGGTTTGGATTTTATTGCTGATTGAACAAAAATATCAAGCAGATATGAAGTAGAAGATTATAGTGTACATAAAGCTTCGACATTGTTGATAAAGAAGGCCTATCTAGTCATGGTATTTGTTTTCTTGTAAAGATTATAGTGAACATATAATGAAGACCAACCCATTACAGTTATATTCAACTAAAACTGAGTTAAGTTGCGTTTGAATCATAAATATGTTCTTTTTTTCGTTAACGACTACTTTTAACAAGCATATATAATAAATGATACTAAATTAAAAAATAACATTAGTCAGTGAGTCCTATTTAATGATAAAAGATTCTTGAAGTATCAAGAATCCAGCCACTATCGACAAAACACAATCAAACCACTGCTGACGAAATTTAATAAAAGGCTAAGGATATATTCGTGTGTGGAGTATATTATTTCATAATAATTGATTTTTATAATTTATGTAATAATTCACATTTCAATTATCTAGTTAATTTATTATTATTATTATTATTATTATTATTATTATATATATATATATATATATATATATATATATATATATATATATATATATATATATATTACAAGCATTTAATTTATTAGCTAAATAATGCAAATATTTATTTTAATAATAAAAATCACATTTTTAATAGTAAACTGAAATGTTCATAATCTAACACACTCAAACCATTATTGCACTTACTCATTTTTTTATAAAATCACATTACTCCGGTGATGTAAACGCGGAAGCACCGAAGAGACGAGAATAAAAAAATCAATCGTTGATTGAATACCTTCTGCATACGAGAAATGTCTCGATTAAAGTTTATTATTTTTCCTCCCCTCTTTTTCTAGAGTACCCAAAGTACTTGTAGACTTTTAACCCTGAAAACCATTAGAAAATTTAAACAATAGATAAAAAGAAACAAAAATAATGAAACTGCCAAAAATAAAAATAAATTACAAACATAACTACCTATATTAATCATAAGGAAATAAGTAAATGGTAGTCTAGGAGTTATCGGATTATCGTAGTGTTACAAATATTCCAAAGCTAATAGGGTTGCATCATTACCTCGGGGGTAGAGGAGATTCGTCCACGAAATAGGAGGCTCGACATGGTCATCCTCATACAAGTTGCCACAAGTCCAGAAAAGACATTCTAGAACGAGTGTTTTGGATACCTTCTAGAATGTCTGTCCGACGGCATTTCATAATAAAAAGTCCTATCCTAGAACGGGTGTAATATGTACAGTCTTAAATATTGGACTCTAGAAGTATATATTAAAGCCGTTCTAGTATATTATTTACTAGAAGGTCATTTTCACGCCAATTCTATAATACTTTGTTCTAGAGGTAATTCCACACCCGTTCTAGAATATTCACTTTTTAGAAGATTTATTTTACACCCTTTCTGATATTCAGTTTTTTAGAAGGTATAAGTTAAATACCTTCTAGTAATACATACATTCCAGCCAATTATTGTATCTTCTTAAATGTATTTTTAAATAGAAAAAACTCTGATTCCCATCCCATCTTTCTTTTCCAGCTGATCCACCTTACCTCCACCCACTAATTTCCACCTCCACGACGGAGATGATGCCATCTTTTTGGATTCACGAGGCCCCGCTCCAAATCTCACACCATTTTCACTATAAAAAAACTCGCGAATATCGACGGCCATTTACGTTGGTAACGTAGTTACTGATGAAAATCGTCCATTGGTGCAACCCTCGTGGGTAAAAATTACCAATCGATATTTTTTTCCCGTCAGTATTTACCGACGGATCATAATTTTATTAAAAAAATTAAAATTACCGACGGATTGTAGTCCTATGGTAAATAAAAAAATTAAAAAATCTGGTAGGGATGTGGCGGGCCAACCCAAACCCAAGCCGCCTCCAAACCCAACACCCATTAATCAAAAATAAATCTTCCCATATACTGCTAGGGAGATAAGAACATGTGACCTCTCGTGCTCCAAGCCTATGCACGACTGATTGGGCTAACTCAATTCTTGATAAGTATTTGATAGAATAAATATATATACATACTTATGTTATTTATATAATAAATAATATAATTATAATATGTCTACATATATAATATATTTATATATAATAATTATATTATACATATGTATTATAAATATATATTTTAAATATTATATATTATATTATATTAAAATTATAAATATATATATATATATATATATATATATATATATGTGTGTGTGTGTGTGTGTGTGTTAAATGTATTATATTATTTATTATAATTATAAATATTATACTATATATTATATAATTATTAATATATATATATATATATATATATATATGTATATTATATAATTAATACATATATATATTATAATTATATTTATATATATATAATATTTATAATATAGTATATACATATATAATATATATAACATTGGAAATGACTACAGTGCCCGTGAAGACACCATACCTCCCACCTCTCCTGCATTTACATCCATTGATCTTACCATTATCCATAACCAACTTTGGATCTAATGGTTCTGATTAAGTGGGGAATGGTACTTTCACGACACCGTAGTGTATATACTTATATTATAAATATTAAATAATAATATATATTAATAAAGAATATATAAAAAACAATATAAAAATTAATAAAAAATTGTAAATAATAAATAAAATATATAAAAATTAAAAATTTTAATTTACCAATTGAGTAATTTATGTCGGTAATTAAAAAGTAATTTAAAATTAATAAAAGTGGTTACCGATGGAAATATCCGTCGGTAATAAATAAAATTAAATTTAATGAACGGTCCTTTCCGTCGGTAAATAAAAAATATTAAAAAAATAAAAAATTACCGATGGAATAAATCTTTCGTCGATCATTTTCAAAATCCGTCAGGAATCCGTTAGTATTTACCGACGGAAGATGTCCATCGGCAATTTTCGTTGGTGTTTTCGGATTTTTTTTGTAGCGTTTCCCACCACTTCGGTGCCATCTCCTCTCCGGCGCACTCTCGTAGCCTATACACTTTGCCAACGCCATCAATCCCCTAGCTCCGCCACAACAATCATCGGAATTCTCGATACCCCCACACCAAGTTTTACGCTAGCAACTGCAAGAAAGTCCCAATAGAAATATTGTTCTTCAAGATCCGTTTCCAATTCAAAATGAGGTGCTAGTTATCCAACGTACAGTTTCTAATCCAAATCTCGTCGCCAACCTTCAAGTGGTGGTTACCGGCGAACTCCAGCAAATTTTGCTTCGGTAAGCACACTAAGGTTTTTTTTTTTTTTAATTAAAGTAAATTTATTTATTTTTGTTTCAGTTAAAAAATTATGTTTGTGGGTTTGATTCTTTTCGATTTGGGGTTTTTTGGGGATCCGTGAGAGAAATCCCCCTTCAGTTGTAGTTTTATCTCTTTCTCATCTTCGCCATCATCCTCTTCATCTTCTTCAGCATATCATTCGCCAATCACAGCGCCTCATCTTTAGCTTCCTCTAAAAAATCATCTAATTATTGTCTATCATTGTCTTTAATGGCGATGATTGGATCATCTCATCCCTGCCATGACCTCGATCTGCTGGTGAAGAGACCCACCAAGTGACCGCAGGCTCAATTGTCGGCACACCTTACATTCAGTGTCGCGTCACGATCCGTAGAAGGAGAAGATGGCAGTATCTTGAGTTTGACGCCTTTTTGTTCGATGAATCTTTATACAGAAAAGGGAATGAATTGTTTTTAACTACATGTCAGTAAATTCACGTCCAAATGGTAATAGATTTAGCATGTTGAGTTTTGTCAATCATTCACTTATCTAAAGCAAAACTAAGTTTTTTAGTCTATAAAATGTATAACATATTTAATTTGATTTAGGTGCTTTATTTGTACTTCCAAGGTGTAGAACATATTTATTAACAGCCATCCTTGATTTAGGATACGAATTTTAAGGTGGGTCGAGAAAAGAAAGATTGTCGATGAGGCAGCTATATCTAATTCCATTAGATTTGTTGGCCCGGTCCCCGACATGGGGTGGCACGAGTTTCAACGCCAAGTGTTTGCGCGTTTCGACCGGCTCGACGTCGGCATGGAGGAGTTAAGGGTGGGACAAGCTAGGAACGACCGTGCACATCGCTCCCTCCAAAGCCGCCTCATCTTGATGGAGAGTCGATTGCGTCGGGACAAGGAGGAAGACGAAGGCGAAGGAGAGGGAAACGACGACGAGGAGGAGAACGAAGAAACCGAGGAAGAAGAGGATGAGGACGCAAACCTCCCAACCCCGACGTAAGAGACGTCATTGATTCTCCTATTATCCTTTCTTTTATTTTTTTTCATAAAACTTGCCCTTTATTTTCGTTTGTATTATTTTGATTCGATTATTTTCTTTTATTTCTTATCTAAATCTTGAAAAATCCAAAACAATATATATATATATATATATATATATATATATATATATATATATATATATATATATATTAATAGTGTTTTTGTATATAGTGTGCCTTTGGATTTCTTTTTTTAACTCCCCTCCCCTTTTTAAAATAAATTAAAAAAAATCCAAACAAAATAAATATTTCAAAAATCCCAAAAAGATTTTAACATTTTGTACATAACTTATTTTCTTTCCCTTACACTTTTTACCATTTTTCTAACTTAATTTGCAATGTGGATGCTGCTTGGTTTTAAGTGTGGGGTGGTTAGAGTTCACCTTAAATTTTTAAGATTGTTTGTATGCTTGATTGTGATAATTCGAGAAGTATGTGTATTATATTGCTTGGAACCTTGGCAAGGTGACGCGAATTTAATGATTTGATTAGAAAGTTTAGAGTTTCGATTGGATTTAGTTGTACTTAGATAATTTTAAAGCAAATAATCTAAAGCATTGAATGAATTGAATTTACTTACCACACATTCACATACAAGATTCAGGAGTATACTATTAAGACATAATGTAATATATCTAGCAAATAATCTAAACTATTAGAATGACAAGTATTTCGTTCAAATATCTCTGAAAAATGTGAGAATTTATTTTGGAATAGACAATTATTCAATGAATAGATGTTTATATGTGACAAAATCTTGATGCCAAGTGGCACATTGATAAAAGTTATAAAATCTCAGTATGGACCAAGAGCGAAATGAACCTTGTTAAGTTTGATGATATTCATGTTAATGATTATCATTATGAAATACATTATGAGAATGGAATCATACCTTTAATTTACGTGGAAGAAAGCACGTTTTAAAGTGAATCTAGTAAAATCACTTTACTAATTTTTAATTATTGAATCATAAGATATGACCAACTAAGAACTTTTGGACACTGACTCATTCAAGTTTTGACACGACTGTCATGGATTCTTTGGTCGTCGTGATATGATGGTCCATATTATAAGAAATAAACATGGACATCTTTTATTTTGAGTGAAACTCAAAACGAGATAAATTTGATGCACAGTATAGTGTCGAACTAATGCTGTTACATTATGACTAGTGCATTCTAAAGTACTAGGAGCACTACATACATTCATATCTCAAAGATGCATCACTCATTTTTCCAAAATTTGTTCATTAGCAAAATTGTATGATGGAGACCTGCATATGCTAAAGATATAAAGTATAATATTTCATTCTTATAATTGATAATTGGTGATACATGTGGACATAACCATTCAGAATGCGGATCATTCATGTATTTTATAGTTTTGGTAGATGTTTCGGCACGTATTGTCCATAAAAATGTTGCATTTGCAAAACTTCTAGCACATTTGGTATGATTGAGGACTCACCACCCTTATAGAGTACCCAAACTCATAATGCTAGAGAGTTTACATCAAAAGTATTTGATATCTATTGCATATAATCAAGATCAATGTAATGCATCTTGTACCCTAATGTGCATATATAATAAGGTCTCAAAGAAAAAATCGTCAAAAAGAACATAGATGGTGACTAAGATAATATTTATGCGCACTCATATATTTATTACTGCACAGGGTTATGCAATATTGCACACAACTCTTACTTATTCGTTTATGAACCTCTGCTAACTAAATAATTTGCGTACCAGTTGGTAACTAGATATAAGCCTGATAAGTCATATCTACGCATATTTGATTACGCAGTATATGTGCCTATTGCGCCCCCACAGCGCATTCATATGGGTTTCTAAAGACGATTAAGTATTTATGTTGGATATGAATCTCCAACAGTCATCCGCTATTTGAAACCTTTGACAGACGATCTATTTCTCGCTAAATTAGCAAATTTGTCACTCTAATGAGACAGTCTTCGCGTCATTAGGGGGAGATAAGAAAAATTATTTTCTAATGGGATGACGGGAATAGTTTCATACTATGTCTCATTATGATCCCCGCATTTCATAATGTAACGTAAAAGTAAAGTAAAGTGGAAAATTGATCTTCAAAGTATAGAAAACTCAATTTCTAAAGTGACGAGATCATATATATACAAGTTGCAAATGTGTCTGCAAGGTTAAAAGTCCCCATAAAGGGCACAATGTCGCAAATTAAGATATTGCAACCATACTTAGTGGAGGTTTGGTTGAGGTCGTGACTCCCAAAAAGAATAGGGGGAGGTCACTTGTTTCGATCAATACTCGCCCAATGAATAAGAGGGCATGTATGGCACAACTTCAATTGATCATCAATAAAGATAATTCTTCTCATGAGATTATCTCTGGTTATACTTATGTCCAATCATTACTAGAGGACACTCCGATGTTTAATATGATTCCATAGAATAAAGAAATCTCAATGTACTATGAGAGTTTATATGAGTTGATGGAAAGACTTTCCACATAGATTGACACTGTTGTTCAAGGAATCATAGAGCATGATGATATCGAGCCACGCTCTATTGAAATGTCAATATAGAGCAAATTGACCTAAATATAAAGAATCAATCCAGGTAGAACTAAATTCACTGATAACAAGATATGTATTTGGTCTGGTAGTGCTAACCTCACCAAGTGTAAAGCCTATAGGATATAAATAAAGTTTTTCCAGAAAGCGTAATGAGAAAAATAAAGCCATGGGATGCAAATCTAAACTTGAAGCACAAACTTTCTCACAACGCCATGGAATTGAATATGAGGATATGTACTCTCTCATAATAGATGTTATAATTCTAAAGAATGAGAATGCAACTTATACATGTGGTTACATCATATCTCTATGGGGATCATAATTTAAAGATATATACGAAAGTGCTTGCTGGCCTTTCGTTGCCAAGGCAAGTGACTCTAAGTCACGGAGTGCATTTGCAATTAAAGTAAAACACTCACTTCATGGATTGAAATAATCCAGACGGATGGGGTATAACCGTCTAAGTGACCACTTGATTGGGAAAATATAATCTATGCCCTTGCATATTTATAAAGAAAATAAGTTTCAAATTTGGGATTATAGTTGAATATGTCGATGGAAGGAACATAATATCTACATTTAAGGAAATAAGAGATATCGCTAGTTATTTGAAGTTTTAATTTGAGATAATGAACCATGGAAAAACTCGGTCATGTTAAGGCTTTAAACTAAAACCGAGTTTGTGTAATACTAAATTCTACAGTTTGCATATATTCAAAAGATGATCAAGCGATTAAATATGGATAAGTGCAATATGCTAGCACTCCTAAGATTGGTCAAAGTGAAGATATAAGGAAAGATCAATTTCGTCAATGGAATGACGAAAAACTGGTGGGAGCTGAAATTCCCTTCCTATGTACAATATGTGCATTATCGTACCATTACTAATACACTTGACCAAATATTACTTTCTCAAAATTGATATCTTGATTTAACTCAAGAAAGTGCAGTGTCACTGGAATGGAATCAAAATGTACATTGATACCCAAAAGAAACCATTGACGCGAGTTTATTTTTCTCATTCATAAATATAATTGGGACTGCAGATGGTCTTGTAACCCCTAAAAAAAATGTTGAGTTTACTTCGTACTGTGAAACACCAATAGTATTGTTGATGTTGGTTACAAATTCTATCCATGTAAATAGATCATTATCATACATGTATTAGTTCGTCATTATCAATGGTAAATGTTATGATCATTCATATATCTGATAATAGTGGCTTAAACTCTATCACTGAAGAAAATGTGATAATACGAGTAATATCACCACAACTCTTCTACAACCAACAACTATGCACTTTCTCAAGAATCAAGTAAATTGAGGAAGTGGAGACTTTAAAAGCTCTCTTAGTAGATGTACATATCAAATAGAGGTTTAGACTTCAGGGGGAGTCTCAACATATGTGTGTTGTACTCTTTTTCCTTAAACCAATTTTTATTTTTCTCCATTAGGTTTTGTTATTTGGCAAGGTTTTAACGAGGCAACATTAAAATACCATTTCACCCTTTGACTTGGCATAGGGCGGAGTGTTGAAGGAAAAACACAATTAGTGTGCCTTCATCAATAAGTAACTGATGAAGGACGATTTAGGTATTTTTTATCTTTATGTATTATGGAAACATGTATTTGATACCCTATATAAAGGGAGTCTTTGATGAACAAGAGAACCCTAATTTTCTACCGTCTCCTTCGTTCCTTTACGTCTTCTTCTATTATACTTTTATTTTTACAATACACACACACAAACACACACACACACTAATTAAGTATACTTTTAAATTGATTAGGTGACCAACAATACAGGACTTAGGTTTCTACTACGTGCACTTCACTCGAGTTTCTCACGACTTCTACGAGGTAGGGACCACCAACTTGTCTTGTGCTAAATTCTATTTCTCAAATTTACGTGCTATGTATAGCGTGTGTTCTTAAATGAAATTCTACGTTTAAAAATTAATATAGACATAGGTCATAAAAGTTTCCTGTGACCGGGAAAAAGAGTCATCGGGAAAACCCGTCACATTGTAGCTGTAATCAACTTATTTCTAAATTGTTATATCATGAATTAAATGATTTATTTTTCTATTTTAAGGTTTATGATTTATATGAGATATGTCGGTATACCTATTGAGTACATTGAACTCATCTCAATTCAACGATATTTCCTAGATACAAATGAGGACATCGAGTTAAGGGGAATGAGGAACAAAAGAAAACTATTAATGATATATTTTATTATTTTATCTTTTAAATAAAGTTTGAACTACATGTAAGGCTACTTTAACTATTAATATTTGTTGATAGTGACTTGGTTTATTTCTATTATCATTTTCCATTGCGTAAATATGATTGCTTTTGAAATTTTAAATCTTTTTACATTGTTTTTATGAAAATTTGACATTTATGTGATGCTTAGATTCCTTAAATTCTTTAAATATAAACCAATTTTGTTTTAGCAAACTTGGGGCATTCCAAGGTGGTATCAAAGCTGAAATTTTGTTTTGTTTCTGTAAACTCAACTCATTTTTAATAACCAAAAAGTCTATAAAAAAGATTAAATTTAATTGATAACTTTCACTCCTCGTTGATTCTCGTCGATGACCTCAAAGTACAAAATTAATTACAAGCATTCATTTATTTACTTAATTCCATATTATTTAACTATTACATTCCATTTGGGTAAATTAGATGAACATTGGTCCAATTGCTCCCCAAGGCATGGAGGCTTTTGGTAGCTATGACTTTTCAGAGAGAGACACGGTGAGGTCGACTTGCTGACCAAACACCATTTGTGGCATATTGAAAAAGAGGATAGTAGTGCCACTAACGGCTATGAAGTGGCTCGTCTAACGACTGAGTGATTACAATATAGTGGAGACTTCAAGGAGATGAGATACGCACTAAACTTGCGATGGTCCACCCACACGTTTCTCACATCATTATGGATTACGAGAGGTTTATCGCTTTGATGGTGTGTGAGTGGCTACAGAACTTCCTGAAAGAGAAGGTGCCCGAAGAGACCCGAGAAAGAGGTAGTCAAGGAGCCCAAAGAGAATACCAAAAAGAGTACCGAGAAAGAAGTGGTCAAGGATCCAAAAGAAAATATCAAAGAGGATACTAAGAAGGATGAGCTCGATGAGGAATCTAAAGATTCTACCGAGGAAGAGGAAGACCTTGAGAAGGAGGAGGAGTAATAATAAACTCCTAAGGAAAACTCTGAAGAGGTTACGAAAGGGAAGGAGAAGGTGGAATACGTGGTTGCATGTCATCGATGTTACACATTAGGGCATACTGCCCCACTCTGTCCTAAATGTAAACCACCTACAGACTACCCCTCGACGGGAGAGAGTTCTTCTAAGAGGAGAAAGACAATCATCATAATAGACTAAGGGTCTTATTACTTGGGACTCGTTATCGACTTTTGCTTACTTTATTTTCCTCATATGTTTTTTTTTTTTCTGCTTTGGACATGATATTTAGCTTTACTTTATACCTTAGACTTTATGTACGAAAGAAATCTTTCTTTTATGGAAGGAATTGTTTATGTTCTTTTATTTCTTTGTTTAAGTCCTACAAATTCTACTTTTTCGATGTGTGTCGTGTTAGCAAGTTGCAGTTTTACGACGTATATTGAGAGTTATACCTCATAAATTAATCAAGTAAGCATTTTGATGGCATTAGGATATGACATTGAATCGAAGGAGAAGAAGCGTGAATAGGGTTAATGACGAAAACCCAACCCATCTTGACCAGACGACTGTCGATGCTATGAACACGATCTTCACCAACTTCCTCCAAAATATCCAAGGTAATGGATTGGGGAATGAGAGCATTAACATGGGAGAAGTGGAGCAGTTCCATCTCTGTCGACCACTCACCTTCAATGGGAGAGATGGACACGATGTTGTTGAAGAGTGGTTTCAATCACTCGAGAGGATTTTTTTCGAATGATAGGATGCAACGCGTGCAGAAGGTCATGTGTGCCACCTTCTAACTAACTGGAGATGTTGGTCACGTGTGCCATTAATGATGCAAAAGAGAAGTGTGAAGTGTTCCTTCATCAGTATGCTTCCATTCGTCTCTCCAATTCACTTCCTTTTTTGATTCTGAGATCGATAGGTTTGAAAGGTTATTCTTACAAAATCGCAGAACAGGAACCTGCAATTGCTCCTTGCTAAAACTTGATCGAAAGTAAAAACCTTAAGAAAAACTAAAGTAAATAATAGAATTAAAAAAGAACCTTAAAAACTTAAATTTTGGAACCTGTCTAATGGAATCTACTCCCATAGGCAGGTGCACTCAAGATTTTGTTTGATTCTACAATTCAACAAAATCCATTAGGACGCCGGACTAGAAACTTTAATACATGAAAAGAAAAAAAGTCTTATTAGCATTATTACTGCACCTAAGAAGAAAATATAAATTATTTTCTTTTTAAATATTGAATATCCAATTTTAAACAACAATATCAAATAAATGGAGAATAATTAAAAAGAAATTTGGAGTATCATTAATCTCGAACTTTAATCAGTGTTGTTAAGCTAATCAATATAAAGGCTTTACACTAGACATCGCACGATGATAAATCAAAAGCTCAGACATAAAAGACTTATTATCTCATAAAATAATCATTTAAAAAAAAAGAACATATGACAGAGCACACAGCAGCAGCAAATGATACCAAAATCATAATTATATTCGGACGTCCATTGAAGATGTCCCACATCCCGTGTATTGAGTCGAGTGTTGGGGAAATTGAATTTGGTAAAGTTATATATGATAACTTTGACCAAATATTCCAAATGTAGACGGGTCGTTAATTGAGTAAACGAACGTCAAATTATTAGTCTACGTTTCGAGTAGATTATTGTGGTATATTAACTTTCACAAATCCGTATTTGGGTGAGTGAAAAGTCAATGACCAAGGTTGGACATTTGGAAGGTAATGAGGGTGAGAAATTTCCTAAGTAGATAGGAAATGTCCTATATATGAATGTTATTCATTATTTTGTGGAAATCAAATTATTAGAGATGGTGGACCGCAAACTATTTAATTTCTTGGACTTTAATTAGTTTGAGCCTCTTCTGAAAGCTTCTAAGTCTTTCTTATTGAGTAAGATAAGGAGATTGGCTTGTATTAGAAATCCTAATTCCTTTAAATTTCCTACCTTGTTTAAGGGTCCCTCAAATCTATAAATACCAACTCCCATATAGTGTAAAAACACTTTTTGCATACATCAAAACACGTTTTTAAGAGAGCTCTCGCATACATATCATAATCCTACCTGCCTCACGCATCATATAGCTTGCACTAAGGGTTTGCTCAATTGTCTGCCCAATTCTCGTTCGCCAGGTTGACTGGATCGTCTGCTCCGTCCAACTCCATTCGTCGTTGTATCTTGGGAGATTCATTGCTATGAAACCGTGAGCACGTAGTACGGGTCAATAAAAATCTTAAGGAAATACTCAAATCTATAAATACCAACTCCCATATAGTGTAAAAACACTTTTTGCATACATCAAAACACGTTTTTAAGAGAGTTCTCGCATACATATCATAATCCTACCTGCCTCACGCATTATATACCTTGCAGTTTGGATTTGCTCAGTTGTCTGTCCAATTCTTGTTCGCCATCGTCTGCTCCGTCCAACTCCATTCGTCGTTGTATCTTGGGAGATTCATTGTTATGAAACCGTGAGCACGTAGTACGGGTCAATAAGAATCTTAAGGAAAGAGTTCATTGCTATGAAACCGTGATTCATTGCTATGAAACCGTGAGCACGTATTCATTGCTATGAAACCGTGAGCACGTAGTATGGGTCAATAAGAATCTTAAGGAAAGAGTTCATTGCTATGAAACCGTGAGCACGTAGTACGAGTCAATAAGAATCTTAAGAAAAGAGTTCGATCGTCTCAACGGTTAACTTTTCTTTTTGTTTCGTTATTTAATTACATTATATATTTATTTTATTTATATATAATATATTTACTCGATTACGTTAGATCTGTTAGTTCAATTATTTTCCAATATTATCGCAAATAATTGTTTTATTTGTGTTTTGAGCTGCTAATCTGATGGAGGAGACAAAGTACACGACTGGACTGGACACACGTATCATCCAAACTCAAATTCGTGATGATTGGTCTCACCAAACCCTAAACCAATCGATTAATCCATAACAGAGATCTAAAAGCTTCAGATTATTTTAAAAAATCTGATTCAATTTTGTCAATTAAGATGTGTTAATTGGACTTGTAGAACCACCATCACCGCTAGAGGGTTTTCAGTCTCACAGAGACGCCCCAGTTGCGGAATAAAAGGCCACGACGGCCTCGATGGTGATGGGAAAGTTCACCGCCTCGCCCGGCTAGTCTCCTTGCGTCGGATTCAGCCGGAGACGGTGAGTGCACCGCGGCGATACCCTGGTTCTTGGGGCTGGGTCCGTGCGTTTGGGCCTTGACTTCGGGCCGAGATTTTGATCTGCGAGATCTCATCTTTTCTCAAGCCTCAAAGGCCTCGAGCCAATCGGACGGTGATCAGTGACGCCGGTTTTGGTGCCTGCAAATGCGGCAGTGAACGGAGGTGCGTATCCTCCTTTGGCCGTTATTGACGACGGTATAAACGGGCCGGTTAATTTGTCCAACTGGACGGGCCGTTCAAGGCTGAGCGTCCGGGTGAAGACGTTCTAGCTCCGTTTTCGGTTCCATTGAGCACAGATCACCGTGTTTCTTGTTGAGACACGGCTGGTCGGATGGTTATGGTGAAGCCTTATGTTTTGTTGCAGCCTGCAGACGGCGGACAATTCATGGAGGAGAAGACAAAGCTAAGGCTTTATTTCGGGCTATGGGCCAACAAATTTTGACTTAGGTTCATTGTTGGGCCTTTGGTTGGGACAAACCTGGCCCAATATCAATCATAGTTGACGGGCCTAGTATCAAGCCAGTTGAATGATGGGCCTCTGTTGGGTTTAATTGACACAGTGGCCAAATGCCTTAAACTAATTTGCTTTACAAATTGCTGTTGCCCATTTTCGTGTTTGTTAATAAAGAAAGGCAAAGTGACAATTCTGGGCAGATGGGGCGGATGTAACTTATGGGCTTAACTTTTGGGCTTGTGTTTTGGTTGAGTCCTCTTGGGCTTTAGTCAACAAGCTCATGTTCATTAGAGGGTCGCCCTTATTTTCTCACGCACTGTTGTATGCATATGTTGTTAATTAACAATAATATTGTGGGCCCAGTTGGGCCTACAGTGCTTGGCTCAACGAGGTTATGTGATTGGGCTAGATAATTAAGCATTGGGGCTTAAATAAATATTTGGCAATGACTAATTTAGTCCTGGGTCAAAATTGCTAATGAAGTTTAATAGAAATTAAACTTGGTCCTGAATGATAGTAAGGCCCATTGGGTTGCAATTGTAGCAGCCGTTGGTACTTCTTGTAAAGAAGAAACCGGAAGAAATTCAAGACCTTGATGGGTCATGGATATTGAGCAAAATATTGTTTATCTGGGCTCAATAATTTAAATCTAGTTTCAGACTAGATTTACAATAAATTATGAGACCAAATTGTTGAATTGGGTTTCAAATTTATTAATGTGTGAGTTTTAAGCTTGATGTAGTTCGGCTTAGAAATTCTATAAACTTATAGATATGAGCTCATTGTTTGAGTAAGATTTATAAAGTTTGATGTCAATTAAATTTGGATTTAATCTTGAATTGAGTCTTGAGATTTAATTATGGGAGCTTCTCATATCACTTGGATTTTCCAATGGGGAAGAAATGTGACCTCGTTGGTCAAATAAAGCGGATATTGAGATGGCTAAAATGAGATAGATGATCTCATAAGAGTATTGAATTTGTAAAATTCATGTAAAGCTCGATAAGCCAAAAGAAGATTATGAGAAATTATAATTATTAGTTTTGTGTGCTTATTTGGAAATTTGGTATTCTAGCATTGAGGCTATGATATAAAGCCCATTACAAGTCCAACAAAATTGATAAAATTAAATTTACAATTAGATGTCAATTTTGATTGAAGACACAAGTGAGAGATTTGTGTTGAGGCTAAAATGCCAAAAGTATCTTTTTATTTGGTGGAAAGAGTTATGTACCTCTAAAGTTATTTCACATCGAGATATGTGATATGAAATCTATGTAAACTAGAGGGGATAAAAAGTAAATTATTACTTTCATTAATGGCTGCACAGTAACTTGTGACATTTATTTGCTAAGGGGTAAAGACAAAGTCTTTGATGTTTTCAAAGTCTTCAAGTATGAAGTTGAGAATCAACTTAAAACTCGAATTAAGGCAATTCAAAGTGATTGAGGTGGAGAGTATGTTATGAGGAATTTTGCGCTGAATAAGGCATAATTCGTAAAACAATTGCTTCGTATTTACCTCGATCAATTGGCGTCGATGAACGCAAGTATAGAACTCTGGAAGAAATGATGAACGTTATGTTAATCAGTTCAGGGTTAACCCCTGATATGTGGGGGGTGACGATCCTTTCGCTAACCATATTTTGAATAGGTTACCCTACACGGGAAAGCAAAGGACTCCATTATGGAAAGGTAAGTTTGTGCTTACAGTTACCTCAAAGTGTGGGGGTACTTGGCTAAGGAAAAAGTACCAGAGCCAAAGAAAGTGAAGATATGACTTAAAATAGTCGATTGTTGCTTCATTAAATATGCGCACTGCGTATAGATTCCTAGTACACAAGTTTGTTATACTTGATGTGAATGAAGGAACGACCTTTAAAGTAAGGAATGCAATACTTTGAACACTTTTGTCCTTGCAAAGGAAATAGTGATGGTTGTAAAAGAGAGTTCATGATGCTATAGATGAAGAAACACTTCTTATAGCTCAAGTTGCATCACAAAATGGTGATGGTGATGAATCTAGGGCTAGGACTGCTTAGATGATCTATTTGTTAGATAATGAATCTCAAGAAGCCTTGTGTAGTCCTAATGCTTCTATGTGGAAGGAAGCCATCAATGTTGATTCAATTTTGCAGAATCATACATGGGAGTTGATTGATTTTTCCCATGGTAATAAAACCCCTTGGTTGCAAGTGCGTCCTAAGGATAAAGTATCAAGATGATGGCTTGATTGATAAATATAAAGCTAGGCTGATAGCTACAGGCTTTAAACTAAGAGAAGGATACAACTTCTTTGTTACTTACTCACTTGTAACTAGAATTACATCTATTGGGGTGATTTTGGCGATTGTTGCGCTGCACAATCTTGAAATTAATCAAATAGGAATGAAAATATCATTCTTGAATGGTGAGTTAGTTGAAGACTTATATGGAACAACCTGATGGGTTTGTGGTTCCTGGTCAAGAGAATGAGGTGTGTAGACTTGTTAAATCACCGTATGGATTGAAACAAGCACCAAAGCAATGTCATATCAAGTTTGATACTGTGATGATTACCAATGTCTTTCGCATCACTAAATGCGATAAGTGTGTTTATGTGAAGAACACACCTAACTCTTTAATCATTGTTTGTCTTTTGTTGATGACATGTTGATTTTAAGTAACTCGAGTGATATGATCACAAGTACTAAGAACATGTTGAAGGACAACCTTGATTTAAAGGATATGGGGTTAGCCGATGTGATTCTTGGGATCAAGATCATAAGAAATCAAATATCATAGTACTTTCTCAGTCCCACTATGTGGAAAGCGTACTAGAAAGTGTAAGGGGTTTGATGATAAAATGGCTAAAATTTCATTTGACGATAACCTTCGTTTTGTAAAAAATAAAGGTGATTCAGTGGGTCAGCTGGAATTTGCTAGGATTGTTGGAAGTCATATGTACGTTGCTAGTTGTACTAAACTAAATCTAGCTTATTCAGTGAACTAAGTAAGTAGGTTCACGAGTAATTCGAACAGTGACCACTGGATAGGGTTAACTAGAGTATTACTATACTCGTAGTATACTCTGAGTTATGGGTTGCATTATATGAGATATCCAGAAGTACTAGAAAAGTACTGTGTTGTGAACTGGATATAGGACTCTAAAGATTCACACTCTACGAGTGGGTATGTTTTACCATCGATGGAGGTGCTGTATTTTGGAGGTTGATTCGACCCGAAATAATGAGCCACCCGAATAAGACCTGGGCACCCAAGAGCTTCCAAATCCTACACCACAAACAAAGGTTAGAAAGGACCACCGGTGGTTTTCCGGTGGAAACCTCTCCGATGCTTAAGTTAGTAAGCGATGAGATATTTTTCCAGAAAAATAAGAAGGAATGCTTGTAGGAACATACCTCTCACTGCCCCCAAGTTAGGGTATTTATATCTTATCCCAGTGGGGACCCCAGCTGGGATCTCGGGAACACGTGCCGCAAATCATGGGCCGTTTTATAAAACATATTCGGAACAAGTGGTCCCACTTGTTCCCTCTCGGGCAAGCTGGTTGACAGGTCTATTTAGACCCATTCCGGCTCTGATTGTTATTGGTGTCGTTTCTTCTTTTATTCCAGGTCTATCAGGCACATATACGGGCTCTCCCTGGTGGTGGGACTCCTTTTCCGGGATCTCAGGAACATGGTCCCTGAATTAGGGGCTGATTCAGTTAGCGGATTCTGACAAGTGGTCCCTACTTGTCTTTTTAGTTCCAACCTCAAGCAGGTCTGGCCCAGAGGCCATTTTCTCCGGAAGGGATTGACCACTCTTTCTTCACGCCAATTCGTCCCCTCTTACTGCTACCAATTCTAGGTCTACCTCAATCCAGGCCTGACCAATATGGTCCTATCAACTCCTCCCCCCCAAAAAGGGTTGAGGTAGAGCTAGTAAGTGGGGCCCCACATCTTTTAGTGCTTCTCGTACTGGCCCGGATCCCCAGAGATACGCCCAAGTGGCCAGGACTAATTATTGGCGTTTAGTGGCGCCTCACGTTCACCCATCAGGCTATTGTACCGCCACGTTCCCCACGCGCATGCCTAGTCAGCCCTAGTTAGGGTCCTAATCGCTTCAACTTATCTTCTAGGGCCATATCCGCCTGCCCGCATTAAATGCTCAAATCCCATCAAATCCCTCTTTTCTCGATTTCCTCATTTTGAAATCATTCGCTTTGCTTTTTATTCCCGCCGACTTCATTTTCACTTCTCCACTTTTTCACTCCTTGTTTTTTCCTTCTCCCCTGGCTTTTTCGACTCCGCCTCTTCCAATACTCCGGTGAACTCCTCCCTACTATTTCTCCATTATTCCGACGATCTCCTCGAGTCAGGTACCCTTCTTCACTTTTTCCTTTTAATTTTCGCAATGTCATCTTCTCCAGAAATTAGGGTTACTCCTTCTCCTTCACTCGTTTTCCCTGAAAGGGCGGTAACTCCTTCTCCTCCGCCGCTCGCAATTTCAGAGGCGGCGGAAATCTCTGCTATTCCACAGGAGGCTGCAGCCTCACACTCTTCCTCACCGGATCCTCCGGAGGTGGCGGCGGCTCTTTCCCCTCCGTCCAACGTTCTGGTGCCTACGGCCACCTCTTCGTCAGGGGTGTGGTGTATCCTCCGCCGCTTCCTGATTATCCTAAGATCAATTCCATTCTTAGCCAAAGCTCCGTAGATGAGCTTAAGTATAAGTATAGCATTAGAGACCCTTGTGATCCTTATGCCCCTCGAGCCGGTACCTTGGCTTGTCAATCCCCTGCAGGCCGAGTAACCTTCTATGCCGATCAATTCAGCGCAGGCCTGTGCTTGCCTGTTCATCCCATGAGGGCCCCAGAAGATAAGTTGAATCGTTTAGGACCCTAACTAGGGCTGACTAGGCATGCGCGTGGGGAACGTGGCGGTACAATAGCCTGATGGGTGAACGTGAGGCGCCACTAAACGCCAATAATTAGTCCTGGCCACTTGGGCGTATCTCTGGGGATCCGGGCCAGTACGAGAAGCACTAAAAGATGTGGGGCCCCACTTACTAGCTCTACCTCAACCCTTTTTGGGGGGGAGGAGTTGATAGGGCCATATTGGTCAGGCCTGGATTGAGGTAGATCAAGAATCGGTAGCAAATAAAAGGGGACGAATTGGCGTGAAGAAAGAGTGGTCAAAAGCCCTTCCGGAGAAAATGGCCTCTGGGCCAGACCTGCTTAAGGTTGGAACTAAAAAGACAAGTAGGGACCACTTGTCAGAATCCGCTAACTGAATCAGCCCCTAATTCAGGGACCATGTTCCCGAGATCCCGGAAAAGGGGTCCCWCCACCAGGGAGAGYCCGTATATGTGCCTGATAGACCTGGAATAAAAGAAGAAACGACACCAATAACAATCAGAGCCGGAATGGGTCTAAACAGACCTGGCAACCAGCTTGCCCGAGAGGGAACAAGTGGGACCACTTGTTCCGAATATGTTTTATAAAACGGCCCATGATTTGCGGCACGTGTTCCCGAGATCCCGACTGGGGTCCCCACTGGGATAAGATATAAATACCCTAACTTGGGGGCAGTGAGAGGTATGTTCCTACAAGCATTCCTTCTTATTTTTCTGGAAAATACCTCATCGCTTACTAACTTAAGCATCGGAGAGGTTCCCACCGGAAAACCACCAGTGGTCCTTTCTAACCTTTGTTTGTGGTGTAGGCTTTGGAAGCTCTTGGGTGCCCAGGTCTTATTCGGGTGGCTCATTATTTCGGGTTGAATCAATTGGCGCCGTCTGTGGGAAGTCGATCGAGCTAAGGCGTGAGGATGACTTCAGATGGTTGGAAGCGAAATCTGATAGGGGAGTTGGGTGGCACTCCGAGTTCCGCCGTGCATACTCATGCACAACAGGTACCTGAATCATCATCGATACCAGATACAACGGGATCGGCCATGGCAGCTCCGCCGGGTTCCACGCCACCGCCTCCGAGGGAACCTGCTGTGGGTGGGGGTGTCTCTCTCAATGAGTCACTTCTAGCACAGTTGTCAGAATTGATTGGCAAGGCTGTGGAGGCGGCGGTCGAGAAAAAATTCGCGGAAATGGCATCGCCGCCGGCTAATGCACTGCCGACGCGGGCAGCCCCGGTAGCAGAAACAGAGCTGCTGCACGCTCAGCGTACGGAGCGAGTCCACCAGCCAGATAGAGAAGAGCATATTGCCACGATTGACGGCGACACGGCCAGCCAGGTTAATCCCGGCCTGGTCGAACAGATGCAGAGCCTGCAGAAAGAGGTTCGTGAATTTAGGAAAAAGATGGTGGGTGCAGCTGCACCGCCGGCACGGCGAGGCACCCCATTTACGGAGGAAGTCATGTGCGATGACGTCCCAGCGTCTTATCGATCCTTGGGTTTTGAATACAACGGGACGACGGATCTAGCAGACCACCTCAACCGTTTTGAGATAGCAGCGGCGTTGCACAAGTTTTCTGATTCGGTTATGTGTCGGGTCTTTCCAATGACCTTTACCAAATCGGCACAGCTATGGTTCAGCCAATTGCCGCCGAGATCTATCAGCAACTCTCATGAATTCAGCTCGGCCTTCCTACATCAATTCACGAGTTGTAGGAAGTATCAGAAGATGCCACTCGAGCTCTTCAGTTTAAAGCAGAAGGAGAATGAAAGCCTGCGTGCTTACATCAATAGGTTCACAACAGCAAAACTGGAGGTGCCCTCGGCGTCAGAAGAGCTGCTTGTAAACGCTCTGGCGCAAGGTTTGAGGAAGGGAGAGTTCTTCCAGTCTCTGGTGGTAAGACCAGCATCGAAGTTTGGAGAACTCCTGGAGAGAGCCGAGAAGTACATCCACTTAGAGGAAGCTCTGAAGCTCAAGGATGAAGGGGAGAGGAGAAGAGAGAGGTATGACAGGGATGACAGGGTGGTGACAAAGAAGCCCAGACTAGAGTTGTCAATGGGTAGGTCTCGTTTTGATAAATATACCCCTCTGGCGACACCTCCGGGCGAAATTTTGCAGGCAATAGAGCGTCACCCAGAGCTCAAGTGGCCCAAAACTTACTCGCAGAAACCAAGAAAAGAAAGGTCAGATCGCTTTTGTCGCTTCCATAATGAATATGGACATAACACAGATGAATGCACGCATTTGAAGGACGAGCTGGAGAGAATGGTCTAGGCGGGGCACTTGAAAGAATATCTTGGTATAAGGAAAGGTGATACCAGGTCTGGACATCACAGTTCGGACCGCTTCTCACAAAGCAAGGGTGGTCAGGCGGACGTTCAGGATAGAGGAAGAGCTGGATCGAGAAGACCTGACCAAGCCCAGGTCGTTCATGGTGAAATCCAAATGATAACGGGAGGAGAGCTAGATGAGCACTCCAAGCGGACACAACACAATTATGTCAGAGCTGCAAAAGACCTAGTTCGAAAATCGCGTGATGTAGGACAAATGAATTCTACCCCCAACATCTGCTTTGGGTCAGAAGATGGCGACGGTATTTTAGCCCCTCATATGGACGCTCTGGTTATAACTGCAACTATTGATAATTATAATGTCCATAGGATTTTCGTGGACACTGGGAGCTCTGCCGATATTTTGTTCTATGACTACCTTAGGCAGTTAAAGCTGGATGTTGAACTGGAAGAAGTCACCACCTCCCTAGTAGGGTTCGCTGGAGGAGCCCTAAAACCCTTAGGAGCGGTCAGACTCCTCGTGACGTTAGGAGAAGAGCCATACAGGGTGACAAAAACAGTGCGTTTTTTGGTAGTGGATGCACCCTCTTCTTATAATGTCATGCTGGGACGACCATCTTTGAGCCAATTTCAGGCCGTTATATCCGTCTTCCATATGAAGATGAAATTTCCGACGGAGGATGGAGCAGGAGAGGTCAGAGGTGATCAGTATGCTTCACGACGGACTTACATAGAGTGTGTTCAAAGGAAGGAGGAGGAAGAGAGGCAGGGCAAAAAGGCCAGGGTAGAGCTTCCAGGGACAGACCTGGCCAATAGAGAGGAAGGTCTGATGATGGTCGAAGTAATCCCGGGAGATGGGAGTCGTGTCCTTCGAGTAGGGACAACCCTCAGTCCGGAAATTCTGACAGAGCTAGTCGCGTTATTAAGAAGTAGCGCGGATGTGTTTGCTTTGTCTCCAGAAGATCTGGTAGGAATCAACCCAGAAGTAGCAGAACATCACCTCAACATCAGCTTAGATTCCAAGCCAGTAAAGCAAAAGAAGCGTAATTTTGGTCCTGAGAAAGAAGCCATCATAGAAGTCGAGATGGAGAAACTGTTAAAAGCTAAACACATCCAAGAAATACAATTTCCTGAATGGCTTTATAACGCTGTCTTGGTTCCCAAGACTTAGGAGGACTGGCACATGTGTATCGACTTTATAGATCTTAATCGTGCTTGCCCGAAAGATCACTATCCCTTAACCAGGATCGACCAGCTTGTTGATTCCACTGCTGGATGTGAACTCTTGAGTATGATGGACGCGTCTCAGGGATATCATCAAATCAGACTGGCCAAGTATGACTGGAAGCGGGTCAATTTCATTACCCCGAAGGGGACGTATTGCTATGTCGTGATGCCCTTCGGCTTGAAAAATGCAGGAGCCACCTATCAGCGCTTGGTTGATAAGATGTTTAAAAATCAGCTTGGGCGGAACATGGAAGTTTACGTGGATGATATGTTGGTCAAAAGTGTGAAAGCAACATCACACGTGGAAGACCTGCGGGAAACTTTTGATACTCTACGACAATATAAGATGAAGCTTAATCCTAAGAAGTGCGCTTTCGGTGTCAGAGCTGACAAATTCTTAGGCTACATGGTCACGGAAAAGGGGATCGAGGCGAATCCCGAGAAGGTCAGAGCAATTATGGACATGCGGGCTCCTAGGAACGTGAAGGAGATGCAATGCTTAGCAGGGCGTATCAATGCATTAAGTAGATTCTTGTCCAGGTCTGCAGAAAGGAGCTTGCCTTTCTTTCAAGCTCTAAGGAAAAAAGCAAAATTTCAGTGGAGCGATGAGTGTGAGGAGGCATTTGTCGCATTAAAGGAGCATTTGGCTAGTATGACCTTGCTAACAAAGCCCGTCCTGGGAGAACCTCTCATTCTGTACTTGTCGGTAGGATAGCAGGCGGTTAGCTCTGTTTTACTGCGAGAAGAAGGGAAGATTCAGAAGCCAGTCTATTACTGGAGCAAGGTCTTACATGAAGCCGATGTAAGGTATGTGGAAGTAGAGTGAGCAGTACTGGCCCTTGTGGGAACGGCCCGGAAATTACGTCCATATTTCCTGTCGCATGGTATAATTGTATGAACGAATTTGCCTTTGAAGGCAATCATGGATAAACCAGAGGCGTCAGGAAGATTGGTCAGATGGATAATTGAGCTGAGTGAATTCGATATTAACTTTGAAACCAGGACAGCGATTAAAGCTCAGGCATTAGCAGATTTCATGCAAGAAATGACCGGCCTCCCCGAAGAACTAGAAAGATGGACGATCTTTACGGATGGCTCTGTCTGTAATCAGGGCTGCGGAGCGGGAGTTGTCCTGATCAATCCAGAGGGGGTATCTACCGAGTTTGCTATTCAATTGAATGCGACATTCTCTAACAATGTGGCGGAGTATGAAGCTCTTTTGAGAGGTGTCCAGATGGCAAAAGACCTGGGTGCGGATCGTGTATGTGCCAAGGTTGATTCTCAACTCGTGTGTAAACAAATTAGCAGAGATTTTGAGACGAGAGAGGAACATATGCAGAAATACTTGGCTAAATTCAGAGAGCTATCCAAGGGTATGAAAGAATTAACTGTTGTTCAGATTCCTAGGGAAGAAAATGGCCGCGCAGACTTCTTAGCCAAAATAGCAAGTTCAGCCGTGGACTGTCGTGAACGAACGATCACTCTATTGAAGGCAGAAGAGGAGTTCGGAGTTGAGAAGATCTGTACGATTGCTGAAGAGGAGGATTGGCGTTCCCCTATAAAAAAATACCTTGAAAAGAACGTCTTTCCAGGAGAAAAAAGAGAAGCGGCGAAGATACGGAGCAGGTCTGCTAGATTCTGCCTGATCAAGGGAGAGTTATTCAGGAGAGGATTTGGTCAACCTCTTTTGAGGTGCTTATCGCAAACAGAAGGAGAGCTGGTGTTAAGAGAGATACACGAAGGTTGTTGTGGCAACCATATGGGGGCCAGAGCTCTGGCCAGTAAGATATTAAGAGCTGGTTATTTATGGCCTTCCTTGAGAAAAGAAGCTGAGGACTTCGTTAGAAAATGTGAAAAGTGCCAGAAAATGGCCTCGCTAATCCACCAACCGGCGGAAGAGCTCATGGTGATGAGTTCCCCCTGCCCATTCGCAAAATGGGGCATTGATCTGGTTGGCCCATTCCTGATGGCCCCAGCCCAGAAGAGGTTTTTGATTGTGGCTATTGACTACTTTAGCAAGTGGGTGGAGGCAGAGGCCCTTGCTAGAATAACAGAGGAGGCAGTGATGGGTTTCATTTGGAAAAATGTGGTCTGTCGCTTCGGTATACCAAGAATATTGGTATCAGACAATGGGACTCAATTCGCGGGAGCCAAGATAAAGGCCTGGTGTGCCACAATGAACATTCAACAACACTTTACGGCTGTGTACCACCCTCAAGCGAATGGTCAGGTCGAGGTTACTAACCGCATTTTAGTCCAAGGAATCAAGACGCGACTGGACAAATCTAGAGGAAAGTGGGTGGAAGAGCTGAACTCCGTCCTATGGGCATACCGTACGAATCCGAAGGAAAGTACAGGTGAAACCCCTTTTAGCTTGGTATATGGTATGGATGTTGTAGTGCCCGCGGAGGTCAGCCTTAAAACTCATCGGATCCAGAATTTTAATGAAGAACAGAATGAGCTGTTAATGGCAGGATGATTTAGATCTGATTGAGGAGAAAAGAGAGCAGGCTGCGGTACGGATGGAGCATATTAAAGGAAGGAAATAATAAGACACATTCAAAATATTAGCAAAAAACATTTATTAATAGTCAAAAGAACCTTCGGCGGAAGTACAGAAGCAGATATTCTCGTAAGAATATCCGCAGTCACAAGAACACAAATCATAACCATGAAAAAATAGAAATACAACCCTAAGATGGGGGCACAGAATCGAGAAGCTGACGGAGCCGCTTGATCTCGTCCTCGTATTCCAAAAGCCGAACACGAAATCGGTCTGACACCTCCACCGCGATGTCCCAATCGGCATACAGCTCCGCCTTTTCCCTCTTCAAGTCAGCAATGATTTGCTCAAGGCGTTGTCGTTCACTACGGAATTGTGATTTCTTCTCAGCCAATTTCTTCGCGCGTTCTTGCAGCTGATCCTGCAATACGGCAATTTCTGCCTTCAGACGACCTTTCTTCTGAAGTAGACGGATATGCTCCTCATGAGAAAAGACGTTGGGAGATGACGAAGACGCCATTATGCAAGGAAAAGAAGCTGGGGAGGGGCGCCATTAAATAGGAAAAGAAAAGGCGGGAAACCGTTTTGGCTTGGCATGCAAAGACGGGAAATTCATTTCTGCTTGGCGCGCAAAAGGCTTAGAAGGAGCGGGAAAGTAAATTTGAGTTTTGGTGCGCAAAAAGGCCTAGATAAGCCAGGATTGGTTAAGGGCGGCTGCCCATGATTTTGCCTGACCTGATTGTCAGTTTCAGCCCAGGATTGGCTAAGGGCGGCTGCCCATGATTTTGCCTGACCTGATTGTCAGTTTCAGCCAGGATTGGCTAAGGGCGGCTGCCCATGATTTTGCCTGACCTGATTGTCAGTTTCAGCCAGGATTGGCTAAGGGCGGCTGCCCATGATTTTGCCTGACCTGATTGTCAGTTTCAGCCAGGATTGGCTAAGGGCGGCTGCCCATGATTTTGCCTGACCTGATTGTCAGTTTTAGCCAGGATTGGCCAAGGGCGGCTGCCCATGATTTTGCCTGACCTGATGGTCAATCTAAGCCAGGATTGGCTAAGAACGAGTGTCCTCAACTTTCCAGACCTGTTTGTTTGTCATATAAGCCAGGATTGACTGAAGGGCAAATGCCCATGATATAACTGACTCGATTGTCAGTATAAGCCAGGATTGGCTAAAATAGGGATGTCCATTACATTGCCCAACCTGATTGGCAGCATAAGCCAAGATTGGCCAAAGTTACTAACCAGGATAGGTTAGGGCTGGTTTGAGGAGGACGCCCCCGGCTGCCCCGGTCTCGAAAATGGTTTAAGCCGGGAACGGACTAAGGATGATTACTCTTAACGTCTCTAAAAAAAAAAAGAAGAAAGAAAAGAAGAAGGGAAAAAAGAAGCTTGATTACTGGCTTACGCCCGGATGGGCCAATCTAGAATGTTCTTTTGCCGGACCTGCCTGATACTACAAGTCAGGTCTAGTCCAAAGCAGATCTCTTCGATCTTTTTAAGACCTACATCTATCTTGGCAGGAATAGATACTCTTAAAACAATTTAGACACAAATGTGCCCCGAGACCACATCTATGAAGCCAGTAGGAATTCAGAATTGATATGAATTCAGAATCGCTCGAGGCAAGGAGAACAAATGTTGCAAGAATTCTTGAAATGCAGGAGTAAGAAGATAAAAACATACAGGGAAACTATAATCTCTCCCATTTCATTGAACATATGAGGATACAAACAAAATTCTGGGTCAACATTCTCAGTACAGAAATTAAATAAGCAATAAGAACATAAGGTGTGTCACGGAGAGGAGCTCCGGTCTGCGGCTAAGGCTCGGCGAACGCGCCAGAGTTCACGCTCTGTCTCATGAAAGCGGCGACGGTACCTGTCGGAGCGATCAGAGAGTGACTGTGCTTCGCCGGCAACGAGGGTCAAGCGATTCACTGATTCAATCAGATCCGCTTTCTCCTCTTGAAGCTGGCGATTAACCTGCCGGAGCTCAGCCCATTCCCTCTTATAAAAGCGTTTCTTCTGTCGCTTCCTCTCCAGAAAACGGTACAGGGAACCAATCTTTTCTTTCAAAGAAACAATTTGATCAGAGAGTTTGAACTTTTCGACCACAAGGGCGATGTTCTTACGCCGCACGGTACTGAGTTCATCAATGAGAGGGGAAGAATCCATAACAGATAATTAAGGGGATCAGAAGGAAGGGGGCGGAAATTAAGAAATTATGGAAATGCAAGCAAGAATTTAAAGAAAGACAGGCACGTGATAAGAGAATCAACAAGTACTAGGGTTTCCGGATATTAAGGAAACCCTAGGTAACGCAAGGGTCATTACACGACAAGAAAACAAAAAAGCATCCATTAATAAAAAGTCAAAAATTATTCAATATTACAATTTTTCAGAATACTCAGTCAGACCAGCCACGCAGGCATCCTACAGGTCTGCTGGGAAACAACAGGATTTGCCCAGTTTAAGGCTCAACATCCATCTCCGCCCCAAGCCCTATTGACAATTTCTCTACAGCATCCCCTGATAGACCTCCAGGAGAAGCACCTCCAGGCAGCTCACCCAGACCTGCAAAGGTTGGGGAGGGAGATGATGTCAGGGGGACCACGGAAAGGGCCAGGTCTGGCTGAGGCTGGTCAGGAACGGAAGGCTGCAGAACGGCATGAATATACTCGGCAAACTCCACGGGCCCCGTAGTGTGAAGGTGGTCCTTGGCAGGGTCGTATGAAAAAGAGGTCGGCTCAGGGGGATTTTTCAGTGGGGCTTTCCGGTCAAAGGGAGCTTCAGGGTTGTCCTTGATCCACTTAGCTTGCTCATCCAAGCCATAGTTGTAATATACCACGGCTTCAGGAAAGAGCAAGGAGAAAAGGGCTTTCGATCCCAAGAAGGCTTTATTGGTCTCCTCTCTGGCCACTTGGACTAGACTCAACCCCTCTTCGGAATTGAGAAACTCCGCTTTCCATTCAACCTTAGCCTTAGCCAGAGCTTCGACGGCTAGGCTCCTCGCCTCAGCAATACCCTCATTCTTGGCCTCCTCTCGAGCCGTCTCTATCATTTTCTTTTGGGCCTTCTTCAGCCCAGCCACCTCCTCCTGCAGCTTCTTCACCTCTTTCACCTTGTCCTTGGATAGGGCCCTCAGACGTAGCATTTTCTCCTTGAGGTCGGCGTTTTCCTTAGCCAAATCGGCTTGGCCCAGAGATCGAGTTGCCCTAATGGCTAAGAGGGCCCTCTTCGCCTCAGCCTGAGAAAAGATTTGAAGGGTGTTAAGATTTTGAAAGGATGGGAAATAAAAAAGGAAAGGGAGGAGAAGGAGAAAAGAAAATAAAGGGAAACTTACCCGAGCCTCATCCTGGCACCAGGATTCCAGTAGCTCCCGATCACTCATCTGCTCCAAAACTCGCAGGTCCTCGGGGGAACATTGACCGCTCACGTGGCGAACCGCTACGTCTCCAGAGCAGTTTAAAACTGAGGTCCATCGAGGAGGACCAGAGCTGCGCACAGTGGGGGCCGCCGGAGCTGCGACCGGAGCGGGAGTAGGATTGCCTGAGATAACTATGCCTCGACCTCGGCTGGACCGAGGCCTCTTAGTGAGAGGCATTTCCTCCTCCTCTGAGTCTAAAATGACCTGTCTAACCGACCGTGGACGTACTGGTGGTGAGGCTGCAGGGGAACTCTGAGTTTGGGGTGCGCCAGCTCCACTTATCTCCTGAGCTGGCATAGTCGAGTCAGCCGCAGTGCCTTCTCTGTCGGTAGCCTCGAACAACAAACGCATCATCCTTTCTGAAATAGGAAGACAAAAATTAGAGGCATGGAATGACAAAATATGATGCAGTAGTGTCAAAATAAGGAGGTCTCTTTTACCAATCCCGGCAGGCAAAGGACCCATTTCACAGGTCTCGTTAAAGGTTTGCAAAACCGAAGGAGTGAGAAATTCTGTCATGTTAATCGGATTGGCATTCAGGGTAGCCACTATCTTTTGAATACGGGGAGGCCTAGTCGCTGCGGTTGAAGGCGGATAAGAGGGTAAACTATCAATAGGGTTAGGGTCAAAACCCCAGTCACCCTCGCAGTGAACGAAAAAGAACTTTTTGCGCCATGATTTATGGGAGGTTGGAAGTTTGTGGATGAAGTGGACCCCGGGCCGGGCAGTAATGTAGAAACAGTCGGGGGGAAGGCTTTTCGCCAGGAAGAGCTGATAAAAAACCAGGGCTGTAGGGTCCTGGCCGGCGTAGCGCATGGCCAGATTATAACATGCCATGATGCGGAAAGAATTAGGGGAAAACTGAAAGATAAGGATTTTGTACATTTGAGCAATTTCCAACATCATGGGATGAACAGGCAAGCGCAGGCCTGCGCTGAATTGATCGGCATAGAAGGTTACTCGGCCTGCAGGGGCATGACAAGCCAAGGTACCGGCTCGAGGGGCATAAGGATCATAAGGGTCTCTAATGCTATACTTATACTTAAGCTCATCTACAGAGCTTTGGCTAAGAATGGAATTGATCTTAGGATAATCAGGAAGCGGCGAAGGATACACCACACCCCCTGACGAAGAGGTGGCCGTAGGCACCGGAACGTTGGACGGAGGGGAAAGAGCCGCCGCCACCTCCGGAGGATCCGGTGAGGAAGAGCGTGAGGCTGCAGCCTCCTGTGGAATAGCAGAGATTTCCGCTGCCTCTGAAATTGCGAGCGGCGGAGGAGAAGGAGTTACCGCCCTTTCAGGGAAAGCGAGTGAAGGAGAAGGAGTAACCCTAATTTCTGGAGAAGATGACATTGCGAAAATTAAAAGGAAAAAGTGAAGAAGGGTACCTGACTCGAGGAGATCGTCGGAATAATGGAGAAATAGTAGGGAGGAGTTCACCGGAGTATTGGAAGAGGCGGAGTCGMAAAAGCCAGGGGAGAAGGAAAAAACAAGGAGTGAAAAAGTGGAGAAGTGAAAATGAAGTCGGCGGGAATAAAAAGCAAAGCGAATGATTTCAAAATGAGGAAATCGAGAAAAGAGGGATTTGATGGGATTTGAGCATTTAATGCGGGCAGGCGGATAGGGCCCCAGAAGATAAGTTGAAGCGTTTAGGACCCTAACTAGGGCTGACTAGGCATGCGCGTGGGGAACGTGGCGGTACAATAGCCTGATGGGTGAACGTGAGGCGCCACTAAACGCCAATAATTAGTCCTGGCCACTTGGGCGTATCTCTGGAGATCCGGGCCAGTACGAGAAGCACTAAAAGATGTGGGGCCCCACTTACTAGCTCTACCTCAACCCTTTTTGGGGGGGAGGAGTTGATAGGGCCATATTGGTCAGGCCTGGATTGAGGTAGAYCWAGAATCGGTAGCARATAARAGGGGACRAATTGGCGTGAAGAAAGAGTGGTCAAAAGCCCTTCCRGAGAAAATGGCCTCTGGGCCAGACCTGCTTRAGGTTGGAACTAAAAAGACAAGTAGGGACCACTTGTCAGAATCCGCTAACTGAATCAGCCCCTAATTCAGGGACCATGTTCCCGAGATCCCGGAAAAGGGGTCCCACCACCAGGGAGAGTCCGTATATGTGCCTGATAGACCTGGAATAAAAGAAGAAACGACACCAATAACAATCAGAGCCGGAATGGGTCTAAACAGACCTGGCAACCAGCTTGCCCGAGAGGGAACAAGTGGGACCACTTGTTCCGAATATGTTTTATAAAACGGCCCATGATTTGCGGCACGTGTTCCCGAGATCCCGGCTGGGGTCCCCACTGGGATAAGATATAAATACCCTAACTTGGGGGCAGTGAGAGGTATGTTCCTACAAGCATTCCTTCTTATTTTTCTGGAAAAATACCGCATCGCTTACTAACTTAAGCATCGGAGTGGAAACCCAACCATGATGACTGGAGATCCCAAGAACTTGGTTCAATGGGAAAAACAAAACGTTGGACTGTTCTATTTCTGAACACTCTGTACCTAGCCATGAGCTAAACCTATTTCCCTAGAGAGCATATCCAAGTGATATCCTGATAACCGTGGCGTAGGGTAAGTCTTAGACTTTTAATGACGATCTATACTTGTAAAGGTGAAGTATAGCAGAATACTTCTGATAGACAAGGTCACATATTCAAGTGTAGAGGAGTGGCCGCCTCGCCAGAAGCACTTGCGAATCTAAGAGTGTTCCAAGGCCAAAATGGACACAACTTAGAACTTGCAGAATTGGCGTAAACGTTATTATGTGAGTATCATTGTCTCGGTAGGCTCGGACTCGAAATAGTTCAATGACTCAGTCAACTAGGCCGTGGGTATATCTGATGGTATTTCATTACGGAAAGGTTCAAAGTCAAAAGCTACCTTTCCATATGTGATAACGTTTCATGTGGAAACTGAGCAATTGAGTCCCATGCATCATTACATTGATTTTGCACTCATGTGGGGGATTGTTGGGGAAATTGGATTTGGTAAAGTTATATATGGTAGCTTTGACCAAATATTCCAAATGTAGACGGGTCGTTAGTTGAGTAAACAAACGTCAAATTGTTAGTTTACGTTTCGAGTAGATTATTGTGGTATATTTACTTTCACAAATTTATTAATCTACGTTTCGAGTAGATTATTGTGGTATATTTACTTTCACAAATCCGTATTTGGGTGAGTGAAAACTCAATGACCAAGATTGGATATTTGGAAGGTAATGAGGGTGAAGAATTTCCTAAGTAGATAGGAAATGTCCTATATATGAATGTTATTCATTATTTTGTGGAAATCAAATTATTAGAGATGGTGGACCGCAAACTATTTAATTATTTGGGCCTCTTCTGAAAGCTTCTAAGTCTTTCTTATTGAGTAACATAAGGAGATTGGTTTGTATTAGGAATCTTAATTCCTATAGACTTCCTACCTTGTTTAAGGGTCCCTCAAATCTATAAATACCAACTACCATATAGTGTAAAAACACTTTTTGCATACATCAAAACACGTTTCTAAGAGAGCTTTCGCATACATATCATAATCCTACCTGCCTCACGCATCATATAGCTTGCAGTTAGGGTTTGCTCAGTTGTCTGCCCAATTCTCGTTCGCCAGGTTGACTGGATCGTCTGCTCCGTCCAGCTCCATTCGTCGTTGTATCTTGGGAGATTAATTGCTATGAAACCGTGAGCACGTAGTACGGGGTAATAAGAATCTTAAGGAAAGAGTTCGCTCGACTCGACGGTTAACTTTTCCTTTCGTTTCGTTATTTAAATACATTATATATTTATTATGTTTATATATAATATATTTGCCCGATTACGTTAGATTTGTTAGTTCGATTATTTCTCAATATTATCGCAATAAATTACTGTTTACCCAATATCAAGACCCCCAGTGATCTGCAAGAACATGATATGAAAAGAAATATGATAATAAACAATTACTGCATATATTAAAGAGAAACTCAAAACACAAAAAATAGATTTTACGTTACAATTAAAATATGTCCAACAACACTTACTTTTACAATACCTTCCTAAGATCTCCAAGGCGGAAATTGAAAGCTGTTACATATCCGAAGAAAATAATGAACAACGAAAAAAATGCAAAAGAACTTTATAATAATATTAATACCGCATGAAAATTACCTAGACAGTTTTTAAAGTCAAACAGGGTCAGCATGATCATGCGAATCGGCAACACTTCAAAAGAAAAAAAATAGGATAGCCAAACAAACTAAATCCTCAATTGGACTACATAATCAGCTTTTAGTAACAGTAACACACAAGAAAAAAACTAAAATATGCAAGCGAAATAAAATGAGTTGATTAACTAAGTCTACAGGACACATTGATCAACCTTTTAATTAATTTGTTTATAAAAAAATGAAGAAAAATAGTTAATAAGGGACAAACTGAGAAAAAAACAAATTGAACTCTATACTATAAGCAGAGACAGCTATTTAATTTACCTCAACTGCTAACTCATGTAATGAGCTAAATAATACACAACATCAAGTTTCAAGATATTTTTCTGTTGCCTTTTTCATAACCATGAATCACAGGAAACTAGTCCATCAGGTTCAACCAAATATCAAAGTTGACCTAGTCTAAGTTAAGTCCCATTGTACTACAAGACACCCTCAATGAAGGGGTCTCAAAGTTAAAGCGCGCAAATTTTTAGCATATGACAATATTCGCCTAAATCTATCTACAAATTAAGATTCGAGCGCGTGGATCATTAAGCAGGATATACTACTAAACAAAAACTATATACATTATATCATCTTTCATAATTTTACATGAGCCTCTGTAATATCAGAAACAAATTATAAAGGCATTCAATATAAAACTCACTAAAAGGGACGGTCAATTATAAGGTACTATTGCATTCCAACAAAAGTTATCCACATTCATTCACAAAATAAAAAGCTTCATAGCCTTATACCATAAGTTTCATTGACAAAAGGAAAACCACCTTTTTAAACCTCTAAACTCCAGATAACACACTGAGAACTAGGCTAAATATGCAAAAACTAAAAAATATTTATGTAGCCATTAATCTAGTTTTATTGAAAATGGGGCTTCACAGAAATTCACTCTCGGGTTCGGGACCAGGAATAAACACCATTTCTCCAAACGTTAAAAGTGATGAGAAAGTTTGAGACATAAAAAACTGTTAAGGATAAATACGCAGGTGGGTATTGTATACCATTTCATTTTTTTATTTTTTATATTTTAAATCTGTAGAATATGTCACTTGTCTTCAAATTTTTTTCTTGAGAAAATCCCACCAGACTTGTGTTTTTAGGTTGGGAGTTGATTAATGGGCTCTTGTTAAAGTCCTCGACTTTGAGTCCCGCCCATCTAGCCTAAATCAAGTAATTCCTACATAAGCAAAAATAGAAAACCAACACATTAGAAAATCCACTAGTTTTCTATTTCTAGATTGCTATTGTCCATTCCGTACATTTACTTTACCGGTCTTCTTCTTCTTCTTTGGTGAGTTTCCAAATTTTACTTAAACCAGATTTGCTATTACATTTGATAATATGATATACAATAAAAGAAAAGCTGCAGTGATCATGGCAAAACTCATTAGTCATTGTGTCAGGATCAATATCATCATCATCTAGTAAGACCTACAAAATAACACAAACAACAAGAAAAAACAAAATTAAAAAACAAACACTAATTCACCAACTGTTAAACCCTTTGGCGACTTGATGCAATCACAGATTTAACCAGGTGAGTAAAAAAATAAAAAATAAATCTCCACAACAATTAAAAAGAAAAACAAAACAATGGAATTGTGAAAATCCTAACCTGAGCATTGATAACATCTTCTTGATCAGCTGAATTTAACCTACACTAAAAATTTTAAATTCAAGACTACCAAGTTATTAATTCAAGACACCAACCAATGTGCAAGTGGATGGAATTCACACATGACACATGAAAGAAAATGAAGAACACATATTTGAAGAGATATTTTGTATTCAATTTTTCTGTCACATCATTTAATCATAATTGTTCGTATTACATCAGAGAATGTCGTCACTATTTAAAGTATCATGTAAGACAAATGCAACCCTAAAATATGTGGCTAAGATTGCTAGAGTACACTTAGCAAATAGTGTGGTTGCTATTACTACAGTACATCCTGGCAGCTGGATGTACTAGATTAGGGCTGACATCATTAGTTGACAAAGGATAGGTTGTCCTTATGTGAGTCCCATTGCTAGCTGTACGTGCGACCTCCGATCGACCACTCATACTCCTTGAGAGGTCGCCATCCTTGCGACCTGGTGCTCCACATATCTTCAGGTCGCCAGTCTTGCGACCTGGTGCTGCATTCTTCTTTAGGTCCAAAAGCATCATACAACCGGGTTCAGGTCGCTCTCTATTATCCCCCCTTAATTCGAGTGCGGCGAGAGGAAGAACGGAAAGTCTATTGCGGAGACAAACAAAGAATTGATGAGACAGCGTTTTGGTGAAGACATCGACAGTCCGATCAATTGAAGGGACGAACCGTACTTGGAGTAATTTCTTCGCAATGAGGTCGCGAACATAGTGAATATCTAGTTCAAAGTTCTTCGTGAGGGCATGAAGTACAGGATTGTATGCAATATCAATAGCACTTTGATTGTCGACCCGTATTGTTGGAACAACAGGAAGAGCGACCTGAAGCTCACGGAGCAAGGATTGGCTCCAAACTAATTCAGCAGTAGCATGAGCGAGGCTGCGATATTTAGCCTCAGTGCTGGATTGCGAAACAGAGGACTGCTTCTTAGAAAACCAAGAGACAATATTGCGACCGAGAAGAATACAAAAACCAGTGGTGGATTTTCTGTCATCCAGGTCGCCAGCCCAGTCGGAGTCTGAAAAACCTGTCAGAGAGGTCCTACCGTAGGTTATGCCATAGGAAATGGTACCAGCAAGATATCGCAGAATTCTTTTGACAGCTCGCCAATGCGTGCTGAGAGGACAGTGCATGTATTGACACACTTTAATGACGCTGTAAGAAATATCAGTTCGAGTGATGGTGATATACTGAAGAGCTTCAACAATACTCCTGTAAAAGGTCGGATCAATAGTGGGTTCCCCGTGAGACTTAGAGAGAACAGGGGAAACAACCACTGGTCTAGGGGTGGCTTTAGATCCAAGCATACCTGCTCTTTCAAGGAGAGTCAAAGCGTACTTGCCCTGATTCAGATGTAGACCCTGAGTGGTGTGAGAAACCTCAATGCTAAGGAAATGATGCAGTTCACCCAGATTCTTTAAGGAAAAGGTGGAATCAAGGTGATTAATAAGCTTCGATATTCCAATATCGTCGCTGCCTGTGACGAGGATGTCGTCAACATACACCAGATGCAGCCTGAGGAAGTGTTGGAGTAGAAGAGGGAGCTATCAGCCCGAGAAGCCGAAAAACCAAAACGAATAAGGACAGCTCGCAATCTTCCAAACCAAGCGCGGGGAGCCTGCTTAAGGCCATATATCGCTTTGGACAACCTACACACCTGAAGATTGGGACCGACCTGTTCAAACCCAGGTGGCCGAGCCATGAAGATTTCCCTGTCCAGCTCGCAATTCAAAAAGGCATTATTGACATCCAATTGTTTGACCGACCAATTATAGTTGACAGCAATGGAGATCACAACTCGAATAGTGGTAGCTTTAACAATAGGGCTGAAAGTATTAGAAAAATCAAAACCTTCGTCAAGTAACACTTGAAAAGAAAAAAATAGGATAGCCAAACAAACTAAATCCTCAATTGGACTACATTATCAGCTTGTAGTAACAGTAACACACAAGAAAAAAAACTATAATATGCAAGCGAAATAAAATGAGTTGATTAACTAAGTCTACAGGACACATTGATCCACCTTTTAATTAATTTGTTTTTAAAAAAAAATGAAGAAAAATAGTTAATAAGGGACAAACTGAGAAAAAAATAAATTGAACTCTATACTATAAGCAGAGACAGCTATTTAATTTACCTCAACTGCTAACTCATGTAATGTGCTAATTAATACACAACATCAAGTTTCAAGATATTTTTCTGTTGCCTTTTTCATAACCATGAACCAAATATCAAAGTTGACCTAGTCTAAGTGAAGTCCCATTGTACTACAAGACACCCTCAATAAAGGGGTCTCAAAGTGAAAGCGCGCAAATTTTTAGCATATGACAATATTCGCCTAAATCTATCTACACATTAAGATTCGAGCGCGTGGATCATTAAGCAGGATATACTACTAAACAAAAAACTATATACATTATATCATCTTTCATAATTTTACACGAGCCTCTGTAATATCAGAAACAAACTATAAAGGCATTCAATATAAAACTCACTAAAAGGGACGGTCAATTATAAGGTATTATTGCATTCCAACAAAAGTTATCCACTTACATTCATTCACAAAATAAAAAGCTTCATAGCCTTATACCATAAGTTTCATTGACAAAAGGAAAACCACCTTTTTAAACCTCTAAACTCCAGATAACACACTGAGAACTAGGCTAAATATGCAAAAACTATAAAATATTTATGTAGCCACTAATCTAGTTTTATTGAAAACGGGCTTCACAGAAATTCACTCTCGGGTTCGGGACCAGGAATAAACACCATTTCTTCAAATGTTTGAGTGATCATCTAGAATTCAATCAGAGAATGTCAGTTTTTATGAATTCGTTAAAAGCGATGAGAAAGTTTGAGACATAAAAACCTGTTAAGGATAAATACGTAGGTGGCTATTGTATACCATTTCATTTTTTTTTATTTTTTTTTATATCTGCAGAATATGTCATTTGTCTTCAGATTTTCTTCTTGAGAAAATCCCACCAGACTTGTGTTTTGAGGTTGGGAGTTGATTAATGGGCTCTTGTTAAAGTCCTCGACTTTGAGTCCCCACCATCTTGTTGGAATAGTTACAATAATTCGAGCACAAAACTGAAAAAAGAAATAGAAAAATAGAACATAAATAATGTCGAGTCGAGATTTAATCTCTGTCCGCAAGACGAAATAGCCCCGTTAGTGCCCTTCGGTTTTGGCTATTCGTCTCCAAAGATGAAACGACTTCGTCTCTGGTATTACTGCACCGTAAATACCAGAGCTCCGACGAACTGGATAGAAAATGGTCTGAGCTACGTAAGAAATAAAAATGCAGAAATATGTGAATGCAGTATGCTGGGAGTTCTCTACTTTTTCAGGTTATTTCTTGTGTATGGAAAGTAAAAACGAACTGCAGCTTCTCACCCTTATATAGGGTTCAAATCAGGGGTTACAACTGCCAATTATGACGTTCTTAAATGAGTCATAATGCCATTCAAACAGTCAGGTATAGCTAGCATGAACCTGGACTGGTTCTGCGTCCATATACATTGCTCGTTTGAATTCAAATAGTTTGGAAACGTTTGAAACGTCTGACTTTTGACCTGATTGGTCAGGAGTTACAAAATTGATTCAGGTGTTAAATCCGCACGTGGCTAAAAGGTTAGCCAGGGTTAAACCAGAATCAGGACCACCCACGGACCAGCCAATTCGGACCAATTGCCCAAGACCCAAGACCCAAGTCCCAAGTCCCAGGCCCAGGCCCAGAGCCCAGGACCCAGGACCGAGGACCGAGGTCCGGGTCCGGGACCGGGCTCGGGCTCGGGCTCGGGCTCGGATCCGCTCGGCTTCGCCGAAAGCGGACTGGCGAACCTAAGTCCAAGAGCCCGCGTGAGCTTCGTTTACACAAAGTCCACACAACCCACTGGGCCCACTTGATGTCCAATCATTAATAGTTAAACACTTTTAAACTCCCTTCCACATTGGATAACTATCAATGTGGGATAAACGATAAGACTTAAAAGTACTTGTCCAACTTCCAAACACCATTTCTCACTCACCAATAAATGGAATTGAGAAATTCAAAAGGCTATAAATATCTACGCGACACGTAGAACGAGCCTATACAATTCGTTAACACGAATTATCGCTGTACCAATTAATTAGAATGAATCTAATTTACAAACTTTAATTAGAATAAATCTAATTATTAACAATCCCCCACATGAGTGAGAAACTCCAAAAACGACATGCATGAATCCAAATGCATAGCTCAGTCCTTAAGAGACAATAGAGAATAGGGATAGGTGGCTTGTGGCCTTGAACCCTCCTTAGTTAATACTACCGAGCATACCGGCGGATTAGTGAACATAATTCTTGAACTATTCCCCTTTGTGTATACTAAACAATAGTACCAACCCACTAAGGTCTCAAAATTCTTCCGTTCTCACGTTTGTGTCCGTTTCTGGCCATGGACAACTTCTTTGGATTCATAAGTTTCAGTAGAAGCGGCCCTCACTTCTCGCTTACATAGGTGATTCTTCAAATCAGTATTCTATCATACTCAAGTCAAAGACCTGCACAAGAATCATTAAAAATCATAGATTTAACCTCACTACGTGACAAATTATAAAATCTACTTTTGCTGTTAAGGAATAGGATCGTAGAGTTTAACTTACCCAAACTTTTGTAGTTTAGTTTTCCCATTGAACCAAGTTTGTGGGATCTCCACGCATCATGGTTGGGTTTCCACTACAATCATCCTTAAGATGTGGATTTCACTCCCATTCCTTCTAGCAACTTGTACATCTGATCTCGAGTTATGTTCTTAGTGAATGGATCCGCTAGATTACCTATCGACCTTACGTAGTCAACAGAGATAATTCCACTCGATAACAGATGTCTCACGGTGTTATGTCTCCGACGGATATATCGAGACTTGCCGTTATACAAACCACTTCTTGCCCTTCCAATAGCAGCTTGGCTGTCGCAGTGAAGCATAACCGGTGGCACGGGTTTCTCCCAACATGGAATATCTTCTAAGAAGTTACGAAGCCATTCTGCTTCTTCACCAGCTTTGTCCAAAGCGATGAACTCAGATTCCATGGTGGATCGGGCTATACATGTCTGTTTAGTGGATCTCCAAGAAACAGCTCCTCCCCCTATTACAAACACATATCCACTTGTAGACAAAGAGTCCTTTGTGTCGGATATCCAGTTTGCATCACAGTAACCTTCAAGTACCCTGGGGTGTCTTCCAAAATGTAGCCCAAAATAGAGAGTATACTTTAAGTATCTCAAAACTCTCACAAGCGCTTTCCAGTTTCTCCACTTGGGTTGCTTGTATATCGACTCAGTTTGTTTACCGAGCAAGCTAGATCAGGTCTTGTACAGTTGGAGATGTACATCAAACATCCAATGATCCTAGCATAGTCCTTCTGAGCAACAGGATCGCCTCTGTTCTTACTCAAGTGAACGTCGAGTTCTATAGGTGTCTTTGCTGGAAGACTATCGTGTGCATTGAATTTCTTGATCAATTTCTCAATGTAATGAGATTGAGACAAGACAATTCCATCTAGAGTTCTAATGATTCTTATGACAAGAATAGTGTCAGCAACTCCCAGATCCTTCATGTCAAAATTTCTCTTTAGCATGAGTTTCGTCTCGTTAATCACTTGTAGGTTGCTGCCCATGATTAACATATCATCTACATAAAGACATACTATAACAAATTTGTCATTAGTATTCTTAATGTAGACACACTTGTAGCACTCGTTTATCTTGAAACCGTTTGACATCATCACTTCGTCAAATTTCAAGTGCCATTGTAAAGGTGCTTGTTTCAAGCCATATAATGACTTAACCAATTTGCACACCTTTCTTTCTTATCCAGGTTTAACAAAACCTTCGGGTTGTTCCATGTATATTTTCTCTTCTAACTCGCCATTTAGAAAAGCCATTTTTACATCCATTTGGTGAATCTCTAGATTGTGCAAAGCAGCAATCGCTAGAAGCACCCGGATAGAGGTAATTCTCGTCACAGGAGAGTATGTATCGAAGAAATCATAACCCTCCTTTTGGAGAAATCCTTTCACGACCAAACGAGCTTTGTACTTATCGATTGATCCATCGGCTCTGAACTTTCGTTTCAGAATCCATTTACTTCCTAAAGGTTTACAACCTTCAGGTAAGTCAGTCAGAATCCAAGTATGGTTCTGCATGATCGAATCGATCTCGCTCTGTACAGCTTCCTTCCAAAATGAACTGTCAGTTCGTGAGAAAGCTTCTTTCAAGGAATTTGGTTCTTCATCCAACATGAAAACCACATAATCGGGACCAAAATCCTTTGCAACTTTAGCTCGAGTACTCCTCCTAGGAGTTTGAGCTTCAAGTTCTGAACCAGGTCGCTTACGAGACTTAGGTTCAACCCCCACAAGTTCTTGACTTGTAGTTCCTTCAACATTACCAGTGTTTGAACTGGAAGCAGCTTTATCCTTACAAGGATAGATATCTTCAAAGAAATATCGCATTCCTTGACTCAATGGTAGTTCCGACATTCAACTTTTGAACTTGTTCCATAAACCGGGCGAGGAGTCCACCATCTTGTAAGTCCATGAAGTTCGTGACTACAAATTTACCTAGTTCCAGCCTCGTCGGAACTAATATCTTTTCTCAAAGTGGCCTCCCAAATTTTTCTTGGAGGTCTTTAAGTCCGAGCTGCACATTTACTCAGGGCTATCTTCTAGGCTATTTAAAAAAAAACATTTAACATAGATAGTTCCCCATTTGTGCCAATTATCATAGGCAGCGTGAAACATGGAAACTCGTCTCTTCCTTGTCCGGAGTAGGTGGTTCATCTTCCCTTCACGAAGTTGGCGAAAACCAAGCATCGTGAGGTAGAACAGCATCTTTTGTTGCCCACCTCTTGAAAGCCTTCCCCATTAAATTTTGGAGGCTTCTCCGCCGCGGGCATGATCCGAGAGGAGTGCACCGGCGCGTTCATCGTTTGTACAAAAGTCCCCACCGAACCCGTTGAATGGGTATTCCAAAACAGTAGAATCTGTTTGGGGAGCAGTTGCAAACAAAACTCGGAACCGAAGTTCCCGTCATCCCAATGGGATGGGTCACAGCCGGAGCTGGA
>BMAC01000341.1:270447-307947 GCA_014905375.1 Phtheirospermum japonicum
ATGTCCGGAACATCCGACCTATGGATTACAAATCGATAGGCGCTGCTATTCAGTGCATAACCAATAAAGATACAATCAACCGTTTTGGGTCCGATTGTCACTTGTTTCGGTAGAGGCACTTCTACCTTCGCTAAACACCCCCACACTTTGAGGTATTTGTAAGAAGGTTTCCTTCCTTTCCACAACTCATAGGGAGTTTCGTCCCTTCCTTTAAGTGGAATCTTATTGAGGATATAGTTAGCTGTTAAAACAGCTTCCCCCCACATGTCATCGTTTGGACCGAAGTCCCTATCCCAAAAGGGATCGTTCCAACAGCCGAAGCTGTGGATGAGTTTTGACTGCGCCATGCGCTTCGTCAACGTCTCGATTAAGAAATCGAGTGTTCCTGGGTTGAGAATGATCTCATCTTGAGTGGTGTTCAAGATTGGCGTAGACATGCCAATTGTCGTGGTGTTCGTGACTGCAGGGGTAGTGTTCGTCGCGAATGGTGGATGAAAGGCGGAGGCCGGACGAACTCGCTCTGGGAGTGCTGGAGGTAGACATCCTTTTCCAGTTAGGGATATTACAACTATAGAAAATTAAATAAGAACTATTTCGTCTTGCGATTGTTGGAATAGTTACAATAATCCGAGCCACAAAACTGGAAAAAGAAATATAAAAACAGAAAACAAAATAATTAGTCGAGTCGAGATTTAATCTCTGTCCGCAAGACGAAATAGCCCCGGTAGTGCCCTTTGATTTTGGCTATTCGTCTCCAAAGATGAAACGACTTCGTCTCTGGTATTACTGCACCGTAAATACCAGAGCTCCGGCGAACTGGATAGAAAATGGTCTGAGCTACGTAAGAAATAAAAATGCAGAAATATGTGAATGCAGTATGCTGGGAGTTCTCTACTTTTTCAGGTTATTTCTTGTGTATGGAAAGTGAAAACGAACTGCAGCTTCTCACCCTTATATAGGGTTTAAATCAGGGGTTACAACTGCCAATTATAACGTTCTTAAATGCGTCATATTGCCATTCAAACAGTCAGGTATAGCTAGCATGAACCTGGACTGGTTCAGCGTGCATATACATTGCTCGTTTGAATTCAAATAGTTTGGAAACGTTTGAAACGTCTGACTTTTGACCTGATTGGTCAGGAGTTACAAAATTGATTCAGGTGTTAAACCCGCACGTGGCTAAAAGGTTAGCCAGGGTTGAACCAGAATCAGGACCACCCACGGACCATCTCAATCGGACCAGCCAATTCGGACCAATTGCCCAAGACCCAAGACCCAAGTCCAAGTCCCAGGTCCAGAGCCCAGAGCCCAGGACCGAGGACCGAGGTCCGGGTCCGGGACCGGGACCGGACCCTCGGCTTCGCCGAAGGCGGACTGGCGAACCCAAGTCCAAGAGCCCGCGTGAGCTTCGTTTACACAAAGTCCACACAACCCACTGGGCCCACTTGATGTCCAATCATTAATAGTTAAACACTTTTAAACTCCCTTCCACATTGGATAACTATCAATGTGGGATAAACGATAAGGCTTAAAAGCACCTATCCAACTTCCAAACACCATTTCTCACTCACCAATAAAATGGAATTGAGAAATTCAAAAGGCTATAAATATCTACACGACACGTAGAACGAGCCTATACAATTCGTTAACACGAATTATCGCTGTACCAATTAATTAGAATAAATCTAATTTACAAACTTTAATTAGAATAAATCTAATTATTAACACATCTCGCCTAAATCAAGTAATTCCTACGTAAGCAAAAATAGAAAAACTAACACATTAGAAAGACCACTAGTTTTCTATTTCTAGATTGCTATTGTCCATCCCGTACATTTACTTTACTAGTGTTCTTCTTCTTTGGTGAGTTTCCAAATTTTACTTAAACCAAATTTGCTATTACATTTGATAATATGATATACAATAAAAGAAAAGTTGCAGTGATCATGGCAAAACTCATTAGTCATTGTGTCAGGATCAATATCATCATCATCTAGTAAGACCTACAAAATAACACAAACAACAAGAAAAAACAAAAAACAAAATTAAAAAACAAACACTAACATAATTCACCAACTGTTAAACCCTTTGACGACTTGATGCAGTCACAGATTTAACCAGGTGAGTAAAAAAATAAAAAGGAAATCTCCACAACAATTAAAAAGAAAAACAAAATACGGAATTGTGAAAATCCTAACTTGAGCATTGATAACATCTTCTTGATCAGCTGAATTTAACCTACACTAAAAAATTTAAATTCAAGACTACCAAGTTATTGATTCAAGACACCAACCAATGTGCAAGTGGATGGAATTCACACATGACACATTCACTATATACATCAACAACAGACAAGCAGACAAGATAAGAATCACAAATCAACATCACCGCATAATTAAATAACTCCAATAAATAGAAACAAGAAAATAAAAAATCACATAACTTACAATCAAACTGGATTTATGCGTCTGCGAGCAGGTTTCCAGATGAATCGAAGGGGGGAAAATTAAGGGCTATTAAATTCATCAATCAAAAATCAGGAAAATGCAAAGTTTTATAATATTACAATCATTAACATTCAAGCCCTAATTAGTATAAAACAGTCCCAAAAAATTCCCAGCAACTAAAGAAGGAGCAGATCAGAGTACTGAATAGAGCACATTGTGGGGACGATATTAAAATTACGATTTCCAAATACTTGAAAAGAAGAAAATAATGCAAATAAAGATAATACCCAACTCGAAAGCGCATTCAACTTCATAAACCATTAACAGAAAAACATTAAGTACACTGAAATCTCAAACTAACCTTAAAATCGACCTTATGTAATTCCATCTGGAAGAGACGGAGGCGGGAATCAGCTCCGTCCATGGCTTCCAAGTGCTTGGTTTCTCTGTCATCGCCTAATGAGATTAAGGGGCAAAAACAGAGGGAGATGGGATTGAGTGGATTTGGATCGGAGGACAAAGGGAGGGCTAGGGCAAATGGCAATTTTTTTTTTTTTTGGGACAAAGTAAATTTTTTTATTACATTCCAGAACATCTTTAGAAAAGGCGTTCTAAATAATATGATATATTATAACACCTTTTCAAAATTATGTTCTAAATAATTGCATATACCAGAAAATATTTGAAATATATGTTCTAGATATCGAATAGACTAGAACGTCTTTTTTAAAGACGTTCTTAGATATCGAATATACAAGAACGTGTTTTTTAAAAACGTTCTAGATATGTAAAGACTCGGATTATTTAGAACATATATTGTAAAGTTGTTCTAGTATGTGCCTCTTTTATTATGAGAATGCCACTAGACGACATCTAGAACGTTACCACCTGAGTCGTTGTAGAATGTTTGTTCTAAAATATTTTTTTGTACTACGTAGTCATATTGATGCCAAAGAATAATTTTAACTCTCCTCGAATATTTAAACGCACGACCTCTTTACTTTCAGGTATTAAAATCTCACGATTACATCTCCTTGAATTTTTGGACACGCACCTGATTCATAGTCTTAAATATTGGCGACCTTGTCGCGTTGAGTTGACCATCCCCCAATTAGATTTTAAGAAAGAAAATAATTAACTCTTCAAAACCAACATTATTATAAAACCATAAACAAAAACAATATTAATCATATTCCTCATTTCCGACCTAAACAAACGTCGAGTAAAAATTATAACCAAGTAAAATTTATTAAGCCAAGTATACTGTATCAAATAAACCAAACTACATAAACCCAACTAACATATACCAAACATCTATATCAGTTGGTCCACAAAAATCCTATAAACTACTTTTTTTCTTTTTATTTTTTAAAAGCCAAATACACCATATACCAAATTAGACCACACCAAATCATATAAATTGGATAAATTACACCAAATTACCCCACATAAACCCATTAAACAAAATCGAAGAAACTATTTAATCCAAATAGGTACAACATACTGCCACGTATCAAAACAAGTAAACAATATTATATCAAACTAAATAAACTTATTAAATCAAACTAAATACACCATATAAACCCAATATTATATCAAACCAAATAAACCCAAATAAACAAAGGTGCAAAAACCAAATAATTCATATCAAACCAAATAAATCAAAAATAAACCGACTAACCTATATCAGCCAAATAAACCTAATAATATTAAACCAGATTTACCAAACGAACAATATTAAATATATAATATTAATCCAATTAAACCACATTGAAATATATCCATGTCTTCTTGTGAGTTTAAGAAACCAAATAAGTCCCTTCAATCAAGAATTAAATAACATAGAATCAAATAAACCACACGAACATCCTAATATAATTAAATCACATAGAATCAAATAAGTTCCTTTAGCTAAGAATTAAATCATATAGAATCAAATAAACCACGTGTATATCCCTATAGAATTAAACCACATAAAATCAAATAAGTACCTTAGCATTAAACACGCATATCCCATTTAAACACACACATATATTGTTATCCATGACTGACGTGACACGCCTGACCCCCAATTGGCATATTTTTGATTTTAAAATAAAGAAAATTAAATACTTATCTTGTTTTTCGATGCCTCCGTAATTGAAGGTCCTTTGATCAATTGGTTCGGAACTCACTTCTTTCACCCAATAACTCGATGTCACTCGTATTCCCACAAACGACACCATTTGCACGACCAAAAAGATTGGCACCAAAAAAATAGTAAGCTGAGCTCCGAATTTTGCCTTCTCCGACCTGAGTGACATACAAAACAAAACTTAAGCCGAACAACCCTAACGTAGGCCCTCCAATACTTAAGTCGGTATTCATATAAAGTGATAAAAATAAAAGATCATGAGAATAATCTTGATTGTTCCCCATAAGAATTGTGTGTCATGTGACTCCATTATCATTAAAGTTATGAAATAAGAGGTTAAATCCTCTATTTATAAGACTATTTAGACTTATCCACCAACTATTAACATTACTTTCCAAAGTGGGATTCAATCTCCATAATTAGAATATTATATTATTATGATTTTTTTTTTCATAATTCCATAATAAGTATAAAAATATTATTATTACCATGTTACCGATCAGTCGGGGGTATTTTACTATATTATAGCGACTTATTTATTAGTTTTGTTATTATCCCGACATTTGACGTCGTATGTCGTATCACCTTGTCGTAGACATCAGTGAAACTCTTTTCGGAGATATTAGGCAAGGTGCGAATGAATGTGCATAAGGTTTATGGGAAGGCGGGTAAGGACATTAGATAGAAACCGATCTGAGTTCATACTCATTAGACAAAACCAACGAGCCCAGGCATGTGCAGGTTCCACGATCTTAAAAATATCGTGCAATAGTTATTATGTGCATAGTAATTTTAGTCTTAACTTATTGCGTGACGGCGTATAAAAATATTAGTCGTCTTTCAATTTTTATTTGAGGTGACTAGGCGAGTAAATGAGGTTTCAAATAAAAGTGAAAGAGGTATTGGGTTGTATCTGGATATTAGTTTCTTTAAGAAAAAAAAAACGATTTCAACGAATGGTTCACAAATAAAGTATAGTCTAATTAACTCGCGGCTTTGGCTCCCTGAGGCATAAAAAGAAACAAAAGGAAACACACTTTGCATTGTAAAAGAAATTTAACTGGACAAATAAAAAGAGAGCAACATATATCGAAACCTAGACATATATCATATATATATAAAACTACTAAACACCAAGTGCAAAATCTAAAAAATCTAAATTAAAGCGGAGTGAACCACATGGGTGTGGGCACAATTCTCTTTATGTTATTGAAATCACATGGGTAATAGCAGGATGTGAAAGTTTGGTCTTGATAGTTGAAGATGCCAAGGTCATGACCACCGTAGCCGCTGACAATCCATTCCAGTGGAGATCTCACATCGGTGAAGTATATGGAGTTGGGCTTCAGCTCGGGAAACTCAGCGGTCGAGAGCGCAAAGCCATCGTTGCAACCGATGAATATCACCAGACCGCCCAAGGAACGATCCATATACACGAGCGATCCTGTCTCAGGATCATACTTATGAACATCGAAACCGACAGTCATGTAAGGAACACTCTCATCGGAACCCCTAGCATACGAAACATTGTCGACATAAGAACCATCGGGGCCCATTGGAGTCATCACAAACCGCCTCACGTGAAAAAGCTCATCCGACATCTCGGCGACGACAAGGAATTTGTAATCCTCGCACAAGAGTTTGAGATCCAACTCTAACTCAGACCGGGCAGCCAAAGGGTAGCTATCTTCCTCCACAGACACCACTATTGGAGTCATCCTTGGAGAAAGAGGGTCTCGAAGATTCCATGCCTCGAGATCATCGTGTGTTCGGGCACAAAAGAAGAGTTTTTGTTTGCTGGAATAGGCAAGCGACTCATATTGATACGACGAGCAATCGCCGAGGAGAGTCCACTCGATGGTGCTTCTGGTGCGGCCGGGGCAGCAGAAAGCCAATCTATCTTCTGGACCATAAGTGATGACAGCGCGACAGTCCTCTTCATGAGGACTGGAGCTGGAGATGATGATTTTGGATAAACGACCGTTACCCATACTCAAAGGCGGAAGTTTGATGTGTCGACCAGAAATGGGATTATAAAGGAACAAATCGCAGTTATGCTCATGAAACAAAGCCAGCCAGCCATGTGATGATCCCACGATCTTAGCATCATTGTCTGGGCCGCATTCGTTGCTGCCTTTCTTGTCCAGACTGACTACTTTGTCCTCGGCGAGGCTGTAAAACTGATATACCATATTATTATTATTATTATTATTATTATTATTATTATTATTATTATTATTATTATTATCATTATTGCTATTATTATTATTATTTTCAAAGATTGGTGGTAGCATCAGCCAAGGCGATGAGGTTTTGGTTTCTGAATTGACGCTCATCGTGTTCATCATCGCACAACCAGCACCCAAAATCCTATTATAAGGATAATACCCGATTAATGATTTCTGATTACGATTAGGGTTTCTCATCGATGAATTCCCGCCCACGAATTTCCTGTAGATCGAGTTATCATTATCAGACCTGACAATCAAGTGATGGTGCGGATGATATTTCACTGAACTCTTCGGGTTGATCGTCACTTTCCCACAACTCCAAGGAAAAGCAGATCCTCCCGCAGTCGGTGAAAAGGGACCTGCTACTATGGAGAATGCCATGGCGATTGGATTTCTTTTCTTTGTGGCTGTGTCTCTGTATCTAAATTTTGGTTTAATATATTAGCCAACCAACCCTGATTTATTGTACTAGGAGAGAACAAATTCACTATGTTCGGCAGCCCTAAGTCTTGGATAAAAACATCGGGTTTCCTTTTTTTTTTAAATTACAATTTACTACACTTTAATCATCAATAACTGCAATATAATACATTGATTTTTGTTCGTTACATTTAGGTTAAATATTTGCCATATAATCATAAAACTTGGATTAAAGTGACCAGGCTGCCCTAAATCTGACACGAACGACACCTCCGTTTTGCATGATATGAAGCGTGATATGCGCTTCTAAAATTATCCCACGAAAAATCGTCCCCCTTTCATATCACCCACGACAATTAGTCATAGTAAACTTGATTTCTTGATTTTTTTTTGGCAAATCTTTCCTCTTTTTGTTTTCTGCAGAATAATAAGAAAAAGAACAAAAAACCAGTAATTGATCCCAATTTTCTATACTGCGGCGGGTGGAAGTTTGATTTTTGACTGAATTTTGTGCGATGGAAGTACACGACAGTAAGTCATAGTAAATTAGATTTCTCAATAATTTTTTTTTGGAAAATCTTTCTTCTTTTTTGTTTTCTGCTAAAATTCTTAGAAATTCTACACGAATTATGCCTATTGTGCCGTGTTTGTTTGTATTTTCATGAAGCTTGTTGTGCCTATTCTTGAATTTAAATTTCTCATGGGAGATAGTATGGAATACAATTAACGTGTATTCATGAATTATGTAGACTTGTTAGGATTGTATGGAATACAATTAAGTACGATGGAATTATTGTATCGAAATTATAGTATGAGTTTATTTTACAAAAATTATAAATTACAACTTTCTATAATTAATCCCGGTAAATATTTGAAATATTTCAAAAGGATTTTACCAGGATCAAAACGGGTGTATGTAATTACCAGGATGAATTTTTCATAACAAAACTTCAGGAAATATTTACCAAGATCAAAAAAGGAGGAAATTTTCTGTACTAAATTATAGTTGAGTACGTATTTTGTAATTGGTAGTAATTTATATATTATTTGAGTGCCAAGTATGAGATTTTCTGAAAAATACATTTGAGCATGTAATATGTAAGGAATTCCATATTTTGGATTTCATACTACTAATTGCATATTCCATACTATTTTAATTATATCTTTGCATTTCATACTTCACAGGTGTATTACAACTCATATAAGTAGCATATTTCCTCTAAAATACACCTGTTTAATTGAGAATTTGATTTTGTTAGAATAAACAGGTGTCATATAAATATTTCATGTTAAAACAATTTTGAAAACCGTTATTAGAGAGACGAAACCTCCCGGCCAGCGCCGTACACCACGTCATCACCCACGTCTACCCAACTAATCACAACATCAACAAATCATAATGTATATAACAAAAACTATAACATACATTAAACGCAGCCGATTATCACGACATTTTAAAAAATTATCACGTACACTTTAAAAGATAATTTCATAATTGCACAATTGAACCCTAATTATAAATCAAACACTACCTAACCCTAATTTAATTCAAATGTATATAATCAAACCTAATTATTCAACTAGATGCGACCAAATTCTAATTGTTTAAATCATTCAAAATTGCATAAATCAAGCCTAAATTCCTAAACTGAACCCCTAATTAAATTTCTCAAAACCTAATTCCTAAATTCAAACCCTAAATCCTAAATTAAAGCCTAATTCAACGACTCAATCGTAACTTAAAACCATAAATCTTAATTTGAATCGAACCCTAATTACTAAATTGAGTTACAAATTAAATTAAATCAAAATCCTAAATTAAAAACAAAATATTCAAATTGAATTAAAAGACTTGCATACCTTAATATATGACAGTGCGGTGCTCCGGCGGTGGTGGCGGTCGCTCCCTTCTCCTTTTCCTTCTCACTTTCTTTTAGTTCCTTTGTAAATTGTGGAGCATTCTGTCCCGCTGCCGCCGATTTTATGAAATTTATCGACGGACACATTTTTGTCGGTAATTCCGCCGGTAAAGAAACCGGCGTTGCCGATGGAAATAATCCGTCAGTAAATTTAAGTCGGTGTTCCCGATGGCTTAAATTCCGTTGACAATTAATACCCAATTCTTTTTTAAAATGCCGACGGACTCATGACGTCGGCATATTGAAAAAAAAATCATATCACTTACCATACATATCTGTGGATATAATTGAGAAAGTAAATATAATTTGTATTATAATGAAAATAATATAACATAAACGAGAATATAAGATTTAATTATATATGAGTTATATATATTCGAAGTGTCTGAATCTAAAATTTTCCCATTATTTATATTGGGTTGGGCCTACCTGCCATATGCCATACTCAAAAGAGATGCCAATGAGGCAAAGCTTAGCTAGGTCGAGGGGATAGGGAATTAAGGATCAAAGATCTTTTTAATAGGCCATGGCATTCTCCGTAGCAGCAGGTTTTGGTTCTCCGAATGCGGCTGCCGGATTTTCTACTTTGAGTAGTCGGAAAGTGATGAACCAGAMATCATTGCAATACACTAATATCGGGCTGCACTGTTGTAGTTGGATCTCAAAGAAAGTGGGCGTCAAATATCCTATTACTGAGAAATCATTCAGGTACCCTAGTCTAATTAATAATCTTTTGGGCGGTAAATATAATTGTGCTATGACGAGCAGTAGTAGTGTTTCAGATGATGATAAGAAATTGCCACCAAAAGCCTCGCCTTGGCTATCAAAAACCTCGCCCTGGCTCATGCACCACCAACCTATGATGGCGGCAACAATATGGTTTATCAGTTTTACAGCCTCGGAGAGAACAGAGTACTCGGTTTCAAAAAAAGACCAGAGGAAGAATCTATGGTGGACAATAACTATAACATCTTGGGATCATGTCATGGCTGGCTGGTTTTGTTGAATAAGCATGACTGTGATATGTTTCTCTCTAATCCCCTTACTGGCGGTCACATAAAACTTCCGCCTATTCAAGCCTTGCCTGATATTCCCATATTGATTTTTGAGTACGTCAATTACTGCTCCGTCATCTCTAGTTGTAGTCCCGATGAAAAAGACGGCTCATGCCGTGTTATCATCGCTTACGGTGAGCGGCGCAATAGACTAGCTTTTTGCTGTCCGGGCACTAGTACCGAGTGGACTACCCTCGGCGATCTGAGTGGATACGAGTCGTGTGTCTACTCCAGCAGACAAGGGCTCTTCTTCTGCTGCATCAAGAACTATTATGGTGCACATGTTGTAAATCATTTCGAGGCTTGGGATCTTCAAGACCCTCTTTCCCCAAAAAAGACGATTCGCCTGGCCGTCTCTATGGACCACCAAGACAATAATCGCCACTTGTTGGATCGGAAAAAAGCGTGCGGCTGTTTCGAATTCCTTGTTTCCACAGAGACATCGGATGAAATCTTTCTCGTGAGGCGGTTTGTGAAGCATTGGATGGGGCCCCACGGTTACTACGTGGAGGACGCTTACTACGGCCCCAAGATGGGTTTGGATGACTCTACTCCATACACGACAGTTGGATTCAATGTGTATAGATATGATCCCGAGACGGGGTCACTGAAGTACATGGATGGTTCCTTGGGTGGTCTTGCGCTATTTGTCGGTTCCAACAACGGCTTTGCGCTCTCGGCTGCCGAGTTCCCAGAGTTGAAACCCAACTCCATATACTACACGACTCCACCACAATGGAGTGACTGTTGTGGGGGCCACGACGTCGGCATCTTCAACTATCAAGACCAGACTTTCTCTCCCTGTTTTTATCCTCCGGATGTTGAAAGCAGGAAGAGGGTTAGTGGGCCAATGTGGTTCACTCCAACTCGCCTTGTTAGATCCCCGTTTCTTGTTAAGAACCAGGATGGCTCTCTATCATATGCCTTCTCCTCCTCTTCCAACCACTAATATATATTTTGTTAATGTTTCTTCTTTTATTATTTTTTTATTTTTGGTTGAGACTAGCTCATGGACATTAATATTTAGTCTGTTGGGCATTATCATGAATTGGAACTATATATAATATTGCATTCATTTTTATTACTTTTTTAATCCAGATTGGTAAATATGGCAGTTTTTATTAATTTAAGAGTCCACGTTTACTTTATCTCTGCAACAATACACACTTTTTTCATGGGTGACAATCCTACAATCGACACCTCAAGTGAATTGATAGTGGCTTTGATTTCATCATCTGAGGCTGCATTTGAAGCCTTAGCAGTTAGGTTAACCACAGAATTTCAATTAATTTCGGACAATTTTGAAGGTTTTATATAGTCCTCCCAAAATCTCTTCGTTCGCTTGATTTACCAATCCTCATTCTCTGATTTTACCAATTGGCAGCTTCTTCCTTCATTTGATTTGAAGCTTGAATATAAATATGCCCTCAAGGTTTTGTTTCACCAAATAAGATAAATATATTTATACGATGGAGAAAATCTTGAAGTGTTCCATCTGCCAAAGAAGATTTAGTTCGCAAAACTAATTCTGGTTCACATCGCGAGGCATCACCCGATTGGGGATCAACTGACAGATTATTAAAGTTGTGGGTCGGATGTCGCTCCAGTGGATATGTTACTGTGGCCAATCAAAAACCGTAGAAAAGGCAGCAACAACATGGACCTTGTGGTCATGAGGCCCCATCCAAAAATGAAATTATTCTTCGTGTTGCTCGACCGCCACCATAACTACCGCCACCCTAGAGAAATGAAATCATGATTATTGCACCACCACCACCGCCACAGTGAACACCGACGAGAAACGGAAAAGAGTTAGCCTTGTATGATGGGAACATGGCATTGGATTTGCCTTTGATGAAGTGGCTCATATTCATCTGTTCGGTTGCCCGGAACCAGAATCAGTATATCTTCCACATCCGTGGGCGGGATTAGATGAACCTCGGTGCGCTTGGAAAAAACAAAAAGATGCTCGTGCACTTCTCGTGTACATGCCTCAGGGCCGATCAGGTAGTGTATGGACATACCAATGCCAGATTGCAGGAGAGTGTTCTCCGGTTGGAAAGCCCAGGTGGTCACAAACAGCATTGTAGAGGGGCACATCCCCTCCATCAAAATGTCTGCGGTTTTTGTCATTGTTCATGGGCTCTTTAATGTGTCTGCGCGATCTCCTAATCTCAATTCTCGGCCCTCTAGGAAGCAGGAACATTTGAGCTGATGATCGGCACCATATGCTTGGGGTACCTCCACTGCCAAGGATTTTGCATTTTTCACTTGTGTTTTCCACTTAATCGTGGAGTGATCTAGCCAATACGAACCCTTGTCCACAGACTGCGCAAATGAAGGTTCTTTTCTCTTGATCGCCACCTCTGGCCTCCATATTCGCTATTTGGAGCTTATTTAGTTGGTTAGATCTGCACTGTGCATGTGCACCCGTTTGTAGTTGCCTAAGACCTTTCCATTGGTGAGTCTTCTATGGAAAATAGGGCAATCAAAAAGCTAGCATCTTTAGTTTAATAAGTAATGATAAAAAAATTTTGAACACGGAGCTCAAAATTATGGAAAAGAAGTTCAAATCAAGAAAATATTCAATATCTATGGATGAGATCAAATAATATAGAATTCTAGTAGAGAATCCAACCTCCACTAATGCTTAACAATTTGCTACTGTAGGATTTAATAGTATAGCACTGGTGCTGCACAGTATGCTACAAATACAGTAATTTGATGTACAAGGTTCGTGCCAACCTCATCCTTCCAGACCACATGCACCCTGATAGAAATTGGAGGGGCCTCCAATTCCACGAGTGGATTTAGCACTTGAATGACCCCAATTATATTGTGCTAATAGACAATAATCTTGGACAATTCATGTCTTGAGTTAATAAAGATATGCTCAAACAGGGTGGGTTTCAGATTATGAAATTTTGTGATTATGAAAACATGAAGACCTATATTTTGGTTATTTTATGAAACTCTCTTATTTATTAGAGTAGCATTTTCCAATCTTATATATCTCAATGTATTATATTTGTGATTTTTCATTCATTGTTTTATTTCTCTCTAATTCCTATTTTTCTAGAGAAGGAAATTTGACGATTGACAAGAGGTCCTCGTCTCTTTTGAACAAGCAAATATCTCGTTGGAAGAAAATTCATTCAGATCAAAGTAATTATTTACCCTTGAAGGAGGGGGCTGCACTGTGGTCCTCAGCAATGCTGTTTGTGACCACCAAGGCCTTGCCCACTGGAAAATACTCTACCCACATCTGGCATTGGTGTGATCCAACAGGACGGCGCTGAGGTACGTACACTACAAGCGCACAAGCAGCTTTCTGTTGCTCTGTCTTCTTTTCTCCAATGGTGTGCTGGGCCAACAAGGCACTGAAGCACGTACACCAATTTTCATGAACTAAAACTTCTTTGGCACACTTCAAGATTCCCTCCATTATATATTTATAATAGGGTTGGTGTAAAAGAAAATATWTAGGGCTTATTTATATTCAAGCTTGAAATCAAATGAAAAAAGAGACTGTCAATGACATCATAAAAGAATGAGGGTTTGTTACTCCAATGAAAGAGATTTTTTTTTGAGAAATATAGGACCTAAATCACAGAAGTTGACATATATGGATGAGAGAATGGGATTGGAGGTTCGTTGTAAAATGATAAGTTGTGATAATGATGCAATGAAAGAAGTACTGGGATTTCTGTTAAATGCGGTATCTTTGCAGTACATCAAAAAATTAAAATTACAGGTGGCAAGTCCACTGCATGAGCTAAGTTGTCTTTAACCTAATAACTACTCGTTTTTGTTAAATAAGAAAAGAGAAATGAAAGCGTTAAACAATCGAGAAAATCCTTTTATTTTCGAAGTAAATTAAAATAGTTTTTGTCTAAATCAATGCAGTTCTTGATTTTCCTAATATTCAAAAATGATACAAAACATATTTAAAAACTTAAAGAAACTAAAAGAAATAAATTTTTTTTTTAAATTTAAGCGCAACAATGGTGTATTGCCAGTGCAACGCTGTACAAATCCTAGAAAAGCGCCAATTTGTTGCACTTTCTCGAAGACTGAATTTTCACGTTCTTTGATATAAATTTGGTGGGCTGTTGAAGTGGTCTTAGTCCGTAGACAACTCGATCAAGTCACTGCTTGTAATTTAATTTGTTGAGTTCAATTATTGTAATATCTCACACATTTTAAAATCCTATGCTAATATAGGAAATTTCACAACCATGTAATCCTTCCTTGCATCATTATCCTAACATTACCTTTTCCCTACGCTTGTAAAGAAACTCTAATTCAATTTTCTTGGCTATATTTGTTCAAGTGTGTTTTATGCGGATCTTATTATTCGAAAAAGTTATATATACTCTCTTCTTTAAATGGATTTCAGGTACAGGCAAACCTTCAATTTCATGCATTTTATTTCAAGTACTCAAATGAAGAGGCCTCATGTTTTCTCTTATGTTTTTATTTCTTTTGACATTCACAAATGAATTGATATTAGTCCGAAGACAACTCTGCGCAGTAAATAAGTGTCATAAGTAAACTAATTTGGTGAGTGTCGTTAATTGTGAGAACTAATTTTTAATAAGTTACTGGCGTGTGCACCATCATTTTATATTAAGTAGATCTTGTCAAAGCATGAATTCATCTCATATAACTTAAGAAATCAGATTCAAGACACTTAACAGTAATAGAGATATGAGAAGAAATAACCAGGCATAATAACATTACTACTCTAATTATTTTGCTGTCTTCTTTATTTTTGGCTTTCAAAGTTAATAAATGGAACAAAAGAAAACAAAAAGAGATGAAAGTTGAGAAAGAGGATAGAATTAAAGAATCATATCATGGACCTCTTATTTTTCAATGTTTTCTTCCTAATATCATATTGCTATTTATTTTCCTTTACTTTCATTAATTCCCATACTGAAAAGAGATTATTTTTTTAATTTTACTTTCAGTTTTAGATATTCATTTTATGTGCTCTTAAAGAGAACAGTTGGATTTACATCAGTTGTATCTGAAACAGATATAAATTTGCCACTTTTACACCAATCATTCTAATTCACCACTTTCTACTAACCATTTCACATTAGTTGTTGTCCAAAACTGATTTATTTATTTCTTTTCATAAAAAAAACTTAATGATGGTGGATTCAACAACAGTTCTATAACAGACTGAAATTGGTTTTTCAACTGATGTAGAATGTTTTTTTTGTAGTAGTGATACTCGAAGGGAAGTAGAATGTTTTTTTTTTTTGTAGTAGTGATACTCGAAGGGAAAAAAATATACGAAAAAGGAAGATAAATTCTAGCACAATCTAAGAGTATATGATTTAACAATTAATCGACTAGATATGCTCCCATTTGAGCCAATGCGTCTTTCATTTGGTTGGGGAACCCAAATATAAAGAAGCACACAAAGACAGAAACTTACTCAACCCGGTATCAGGGGCTTATAGAAAAGAGATTATTTTTTAATTTTACTTTCAATTTTAGACATTCATTTTATGTGCTCTAAAAAAACAGTTGGATTTACATCAAGTTAAGAAAAACCAACCACATCTCTTGATAAGATTTAGAAATACAGAGTTTTAGAAGACTATGATAAATAATTGAATAAACAAATAAAAAGTGGGGTTAAGTGAAGATAACCTGATGAGGATAGATGAAACTGTATAATGTATCAGTTTCTAAAAGATGTATAGATAATCAAAGCTAATGAAGATAATGACATCAGTTGTTGATGTCTTAAAATACACGAGAAATCTCCTTCTACCACGGTAAAGCAATAATTACGCTTTTGTCCAAGTATTTGAGCAATAATAATGGCACTAACCAAATATAAGCAACTCATCTTTGAAAGTGATGTAAATTGTAATCCTGTTGTTGAGCTGCTTTTTGTAATCTGTAATTGGATTATCTATCTACTTTGACTATGGTAGATCGGGGGATCGAAAAGGATCGGAATTGGAAAAGGTGGAGTGGGAATTTCTAGATAGTTTAGTTAATTGGTTAGTACAGAAGGCTGGTTTGGATTTTATTGCTGATTGAACAAAAATATCAAGCCGATATGAAGTAGAAGATTATAGTGTACATAAAGCTTCGACATTGTTGATAAAGAAGGCCTATCTAGTCATGGTATTTGTTTTCTTGTAAAGATTATAGTGAACATATAATGAAGACCAACCCATTACAGTTATATTCAACTAAAACTGAGTTAAGTTGCGTTTGAATCATAAATACGTTCTTTTTTTCCTTAACGACTACTTTTAACAAGCATGCATAATAAATGATATTACATTAAAAACTAAAATTAGTCAGTGAGTCCTATTTAATGATAAAAAATTCTTGAAGTATCAAGAATCCAGCCACTATCGACAAAACACAATCAAACCACTGCCGACGAAATTTAGTAAAAGGCTAAGGATATATCCGTGTGTGGAGTATATTATTTCGTAATAGTTGATTTATATAATTTATGTAATAATTCACATTTCAATTATCTAGTCAATTTATTATATATATATATATATTATATATATTACAAGCATTTAAATTTTCTAGTTACACTACTACAAAAAAGAGGCTATTACATCGGTTCTTTTAATCCATTTACATCAGCTGTAGAACCGATGTAAGATGTTATGTGACATCAGTTTCCAGGATAACCGGTGTAAATACATGTAATGCCGATGTAAACTGGACGTCACTACATCAGTTTCCATAACAAATGATGTAAAATATGAATATCAGTTGTTAAATCGGGCTACACCACATCGGTTTCCTGAACAACCGATGTAAATTACAAAATACCCGTTGTGAGATCGTATATTACTACATCGGTATTCAAAAAAACTGATGTAAATCATGGGATACCCGGTGTAAGGCTATATTTGTCTACATCGATGTAAATGTGAATTTACTTACATCGGTCATATATATAACCGATGTAAAACTACTTTTTTTTTTCATTTTGTCGTTTTTGCCAATTCACGCCTAGAGATTTGTAACCGATAACATATCACATACCCCAACCAAACAATGAGTACACAATTTACCCGACAATTCATGAAATTCAAATAGTAAGAACATAATTTGTCCAATAATCCATCTAACCAAACTATAAATTAACAACTCAAACAAACTACAAGGTTACAATTCATCTAACCAAACTAAAATTTGATTAATGAAATACGTATGACTTACACAAAGTAATAGTTTTAAAACTAATCTCCAGATACTATCGAGATACAAGGTTACAATTCATCTAACCAAACTAAAATTTGATTAATGAAATACGTATGACTTACACAAAGTAATAGTTTTAAAACTAATCTCCAGATACTATCGAGAGCAACTGAATCTTCTGTACATTCCTCATTCTTTTCATACCACTTTATCTACTATTGCCTCTGTTGCCTTGCCTGCTCAAAGATAAAAAATTCTAGTTGTACGACCTGAGGTCTCTTTAATTATCGTAGAAACACAAGTAATATTTTTACATGCTTAGCCATGTTATGTATTCAAATGTTCGGGAAACAAAAATATGAGGGTAACAAGATGTAAACATAGAGGAAATTATATGTTATTGGCTTTACCTTATCAACATATGAACGGACCATAACTTCAATGTCTTGAGCTATAACTTTTGTCAGCCTAGGAAGATCGATCAGGGTTAAATTGCCAACTGAAAGAAATAACATAAAAGCATCAGCATTAAAAAAAAACTCTTTTAAGTAATCAAAAACATTTAGAATCGGGAATTAGCTCGTTGAAAAACAAAATGATACCATTTGGTGAATAGATGCTTAGATGAATAAGAACAGTTGAAATCAGTCTTGTTTTCCCTGTTAAATAAAATCATGAAAAGTCCATATGTGATACTATATATACAACAAACTTGGACTACCAGGAAAAACCAAAAGGAAAACAGGGGAAGATGCATATCATAATTTAGCTTTTAAATTGGTGTCTCATTAGAATTTATTATATATATTAAACTACCAATATTAATAATTAGATATTAACTTTCTCCACCTACAAATCAATTCTAACTTGTGCTAAATAGCTGCAATTTTCATTCAATACAGTACAAAGTAAAACAATTAAACAATTAAGTCTCCTAATAGGCACTAGAAAATTCCATAAAATTAAGACGCACACAATGCAATAGCGGTAAAAATAAATAAGATTTTTAGACAGCTGCATATCAACTACAATAATTACAGATTACTCGATTACTAGTACAGTAATCAGAATAACATTTGCTGCAACTTACCGTCGATATGAAGCAATTTTCCAGAGAAGGCTCATTGACTGGTTCGAATCTGTCGTAAGTCTCAAAGAAAATCTCGTCCACCGGTCCAAGAAGATCAATACCTGGCTTTAGTTCGGACTCAGGGTGATCGGTTTCAGCTTCTGTTGAGACAAATGCAATAAATTTCCCCTTTGGAGCAACATTGTGAGAATACGAGCAACAAAACAAATACCTGCAAAACCAACAAATTGAATCAAATGTGAATAAATTATCGTATTCAAACTTGAGTGAAATAAAGGTAAAATAAATGCACATTCAGATGAAAATGAACAAATTAGTCATAAAACCAAACAGAAATAACTGTCTACTCATTTGTCTCTTTTTTGTCCCAGTAGAATAATTATTACGGGACAAGAAATATCAAACTGTTTCTATTGATTGTATTATCACCCAATAAAATCAAAATAAAATTCCTGTTTTGTAGGATTTGATTAAATTACTCACATGTCTGCTTTGCGACCCAACTTCTTCTGGGGTAAAATGACTTGCGCTGAATGAAAGTCATTGGTGTTATGAATCGGGTGGCTCATAATAGCAATGGCCTTCACAACTTTACTACCTTCATAATCTGTAACATGGCGCAATTGTTAGTCATAATAATAAATGGAAAACCCTGAGAGATATGTTAGAATAGATAACTTGACTTTCCTAATTAATTAAGGGCTAATTATAAAAACTAAGCCAGGTTTTTAAAATAAAATAACAAAGATCGCCTACAATAAATAAAATCTTTGTGTATAGACTTTTTTTTTCTTTTGTCCATTATTTTAGTTGACATATACAAGCAGCATAGACAATGCGGATTATCACTTCTGAATGCAAGTTTTATAGAATTAACAAAGTCATCGTTTAAGAAAATGGCCGAGAAAGAGAGAAGAAAATAAAAGTTCAACCTCCAAGCTCCTAGATATCCCAGTATGTGAAATGTTTAAAAATACTTCCAAATGAAAGATACCTCAAAATTCTTTTGGAGGCTTTCAGCAAACAATCCAACCGGCTGCAAGTTTTGTATGAAAATGTCATATACATACACAAAGAACCACATAAATTAAAATATAAGAGTAACTCAAGGTATGATAGACAATGAAGCCAAATCCCGAACTCAATAATAAAAAAGAAAAGAAAATTGATATTAATACGAAAATATTTTTACTAATCCCCAAAGACCATTCTGGGTTTATAGCCAAAATCATCTAAATCCAAATTACCCTAAAAATATTGAAGGAATAACTAAAACTTTATGACTCAATCTATACTGGACAATTTGCCTTAAGTTCATGCCATTTTTAGAAAGAAAAAATATAGATATAATTAATTCAGAAATATTAAGTATATTGACTTGAATCAAGTAAAGAAATATTTCCACTAAAAGAATTAGATTCAACCAGACAATGAAAAGCCACATATTACAGAGAACACGTATTGCTAAATAGACAGCACAGAGGCAAATGTTGGTCACTCAATATCATTGATAAAAAGGATAGAAACGAATAATAAAAATCCACAAAGGTAAAAACACTGGCAAAAAAGAAAGGAAAAATTACCTCTTCATAGAGGAAAAAGGTTCTCGCTAAAACTATTGCCTTAGAGTAGAAAGATTTATCCAACAAAGTGGACGAGAACCATTGACGATCAATTGTAGGTGCCTAAAAGATTATTTTGTAAGTGAATTTATACAGGCATGAATTGAAAAGAAAAGTTACACTATAATCGCAAACACATTGTCACGTTGTATCAAGACTTTCTAGATTAGGTTCCCAGAAAGAGCCAAAGCACGAAATAGGTGTACAATTGTCGGACACTTTGCCAAAAATGAATTTCAGCTATTATGAGACCACAAGTTTCATTGCTATTTAAATATAAAAAATAGTTCTTGTAATTGATTCAATAGTCATACGCCTTACCTTTGGGGAGTCAATACCGTACGTCCCGACAACTCTTATAACCGACTCTTCACCATCATTGGCCTTGAAAATGATTTTTGCCAAATCAAAGTCCGCTATCCGCATAACTGATGTAAATCATATATAATAAATAGAATATAAAAAATGGAGGCAAAATAAAAACAAAAACCTTGCTCTAGATGCTGCCTAATAGAATATTGCTCGTTTTAATATCCTGATGCACACAATTACATCGGTTATGTGTGTTCGTGTATCTACTCCAAGCATCTAGCAGCATCAATTGCTATTTGAAGACTCATTATCTACGATAACAAAGTATGGCCTATAAATCGAAGCTTTGTTTCATAAACTGTTCACAATAAAATCATTAAAAGAAAGAAGTAACATTACAACCTAGGGCAAAATAAAACATAATCAATCAATTAATTTAACAAAACTAATGAAGTAAGAAGCCAAAAAACAACTCTAATAAAAATAAATACCAAGTAGCAGCCCCAGAATAACAATTCTCATTCAAAAGTTTGAAAAGTTTATCTATTTCACATTATATTTCACTTTTACGACTCAAATCTTAACAATAGCATATACAGTCTCATTCAATTGCACCAAATTAAGACCATAAAAATGATTAATCCTTACATTAGGTTCCATTGTAACTTTGATAGCATTAGAGAGCTCTTAGATCAGCCTAGCTTCAACCTCACAATTAATGTTTTTGTTGCATAATCTCTGCTCCACGAGAACCTACTACCTCTAACCTACATAAAGTTAAATTAAAAATGAATTAAATAAAAAAATGCACTAGAGAGGGAAAAAAATTAAAAAAATAACTCGAACTCGAACACGAACTAGTTGGCTGCTTCTGGCAATCCTCCGCAAATATTAAAAACTTATTATTAAGAAATATTGTCCTAACAATCAGAGTGATTTCTAAGCATAGCCTTTTTGAACAAATGCAAATGTTATTAACATTCGATTTAAATAAATATGAAGAAAACTACAACATCGAGCTCTTTGCAAATTCAAGAAAAATGAAACTAATCTGTTTCTCAAAAACTAATAGAAGAAGAACAGAGCTCCACTTAATATATATCTCATCCATTCGTAAGAAAACAAGAAGAAGAAGAAAAAAGGAAAAAAAGATGAACAAATTGACAAGAACAATGAGCACCACCAAGCCAAATAAAAAGGCCCATAGCCTCGTTCCTGAAGGTTCTGATCCGGCCCGATTTCAATCGCCTACTCGTAAGTCTTCAAACTCAAACAATATGCATGTGTGTGTGTGTGTATGTGTATAATTTTCTCATTCATTTCTACAAATAATTTTCCCATTCATTTATTATCATAGTTGAAAAAGGCGAGAGGGGCACCTAGGCGCAAAGCCTTCTGGAGCCTGAGGCGCAAGGCGCACGGCTAGGCGCGCGCCTTTTGCACAAAAGGCGCAAAATTTAAAAAAATTCAAAAATATATTAACTTTGTTTTTAGATTACAAATAAACAACTACAGGGTAAAAATATTTATATTTCAAAAAAATTTTATTCATGGTAACCCAGAAGAGCAAACCAAAAATTAAACACAAAAGTTATAACAATTATTATGACATGATAACAACTATTATATTCATTTGGGATGTTAATAAGTGTGAATAAGTTCTTAAATTACAAAAAAAAAAATATATATATATTGAGCATGTTTGCCAGGCGCGCCTAGGCGCAAAAAAGGCGCACTAAGGCGCACAAAAAGGCGCACTAAGGCGCAAAAAAGGCGCGCCTTTCGCACAGCGCCCGCCTTTTGGCTGGATAGGCGTTTGGGCCATCGCCCTGAGCGCCTCGCGCCTTAGGCGCGCCTCAGGCGAGCTTTTTTCAACTATGTTTATTATTATTATTATTATTATTATTATTAATTACTAACATTTTCTCATTCATTTCTACAAATAATTTTCCCCCACAGTACCTCCACAAAATCATCATCCACAGACTCCTTATTTCCGTAGACAGACAATAAGACGTTCCTCAGACTATCTCTGCACGAGTTCGAAAAAAACAAGCTCATTGTTATCATTTACAGCTTTATCACTAACTTTTGCAATCAGATAGCAAAACGACTCAATACCTTTGTCTGACACGATCGAATAAATAAGAAGCAATTCCCCTTTGCTTCAGTGAAAAGACAACAAGCCAAAGCAAAGACAAGAATAGCTTTATCCTCCAATCATCAACTATTGCCTTGTTGTTCATGCCACCGGCACAATTCAACAGTACAAGCCCACGCACCAAGAATCGACTAGACTCTGTTAACGAAATTAAGTAAAAAAATAGAACCTTGAAGGTTTAATTTGTAAAATAGAAACAATTGTAAATAGGGTACTTTTAATTATGAAAGTTTTTTTTTTTTTGAACTATCCCTAATTTTAATGCTAAACACACCTGCAGCACCGATAACACAAGCAAGACTACCAACAGAATTACCTAATAGCACAGTTGGCCTTTGAACAATTTCATCCAAGAAATCCAGTATCAAATGCCCATGCCATATTAAATCCATAATTTGTAATATTCAAACACAAAAACACAAAAATACTATATCAATGGTTAGTTCCTACTAAGACACAAATCATAGATAGTGGAGTTTCACCTGAGCCCAAACTTCCATGGAGTATTGAAAGCCTGCGGGCTTATCCGAAGCACCAAAACCAATGAGGTCGATGGCATAAACCGTGCTACTTTGACCCAGGGTCGGAATATTCCTAAAATAACGATGGATCTTAGTTGACTAAAATGAAGCATAGAATTTAATTATATAAATTTCAAAGGGATAACAATTTCTCAATCCCAATACCTAATTCAAGTTAACATGATCTATTTTATTCATTATTCTCCTGATTACATAATTTTATACATGCATATTTTCAAATTATCTGATTATTCAACACTAGAAAAATGGTGAATATTGAAACTTACAATCCATAGCTCACCCGAATCCAAAATTGTAAAGTCAGTTCTGTATTTAAATTAGTGAATAAAGAATATCGATACACATATCAACTAAATATAACACATATCAACTAAAAAACCTAACCCTCCAAATTCGTCCAATTGAACAAAAGCAAAACCCTACCCTCCTCTAGTCCCCAGTCCAAAATTTACCAAATTGAACCTCAATTCAATATCAATCAGACCAACAACTATTTAATTCAATACGAGTTATAAAATTCACAGAAAAAATATACTAATAGAAAACATAACTTACATTTTGCAGGTGGCGCAACTCTGGGATTGTCGGTGATGGTGGCTTGGCCGTCGGACTGTGGTTGGTAGTGGTCGTCTGACTGCCGCGGGAGGTGGTGGGTGTGGCGGCAGTAGCGAATTTGGATGTGGCGTGGTTTTGGGGTTCTCACTTTGGATCGGGCGGGAGTATTATCAGAGAATGGGTTGGGTTTATACGTCTCACGCTTTTGGGAATTTGATTTTAAGTAATATTATTCTAATAATTAAATTGATTTTAATTTAATTAAATAATATATTTTACTACGTCTTCTACAACAGTTAAACAATAACAGTTGTAAGATTCTAATTAAACTGATTTCACTTAATTAAACTAATTATAAGTTACGACGTTTATCTACAACGGTTGTAAAGAAACCGTAGTATTATATTGGTTAAATATAACTTACTAAGCACATTTACAACAGTTTTCGTACACCCGTTGTAGTAGTATACTCTTTACAACGGTTAAGAAAATAACCGTTGTAGAATTTGCCGGACTGCCCTATACAACGGTTATTTGGCAACCGTTGTAGATTGGCCGATGTAATAGCCCCTTTTGTAGTAGTGTTAATTTATTATCTTCATTATTACACACATTTCATTTAGCTAAATATTGCAAATATTTGTTTTATGTAATAATAAAAATCTCATTATTAATAGTAAACTGAAATGTTCATAATCTACCACACTCAAACCATTATTGCACTTAATCATTTTTTTATAAATCACATTACTCCGGTTATGTAAACGCGGAAGCACCGAAGAGAGGAGAATAAAAAATCAATCGTTGATTGAATACCTTAAGATTTTTTGCATACGAGAAATCTCTTAATTAAAGTTTATGATTTTTTCCTCCCCTCTTTTTCTTGAGTACCCATAGTACTTATAGATTTTTAACCATGAAAATCATTAGAAAATTTAAACAATAGATAAAAGAAACAAAAATAATGAAACTGCCAAAAATGGAAATAAATTACAAACATAACTACCTATATTAATCATAAGGAAATAAGTAAATGGTAGTCTATAGGAGTTATCGGATGATCGTAGTGTTACAAATATTCCAAAGCTAATAGGGTTGCATCATTACCTCGGGGATAGAGGAGATTCGTCCACGAAATAGGAGGCTCGACATGGTCATCCTCGGACAAGTTGCCACTAGTACAAAAAAGACATTCTAGAATGAGTGTTTTGGATACCTTCTAGAATGTCTGTCCGATGGCATTTCATAATAAAAGTTCGTATCCTAGAACGGGTGTGATATGTACAGTCTTAAAAATAGAATCTAGAAGGTATATAATAAAACTGTTCTAGTATTATAATTTAGAAGGTCAGTTTCAGGCCAGTTCTAGATAATATTTTTCTAGAAGGTAGTTATCACACCCGTTGTAGAATATGTCAGAAGGTATATTTTACACCCTTTCTGGATATTTAATTTTTTAGAAGGTATAATGCTAAGTTTCCCTTTTCTATTTCCGGAAACAATTAAATACCTTCTAGTAATACATACATTCCAGCCGATTATTGTATTTCCCTAAATGTATTTCTAAATCGAAAAAACTCTAATTCCCATCCCATCTCTCTTTTCCAGCCGATCCACCTTACCTCCGCCCAATAATTTCCACCTCCACGACTGAGATGATGCCTTTTTTTTTGGATTGACGAGGCCCCTGCTCCCAATCCCACACAATTTTCACTACAAAAAAACTCGCGGATACCGGCGGCCATTTCTGTTGTTAACGCCGTTACCAACGGAAATCGTCCGTCGGTGAAACCTTCGTAGGTAAAAAATTACCAATCGATATTTACCGACGGGAACACGCGACCTCTCGTACTCCAAGCCTATCCACGACCGACTGGGCTAACTCAAATCCTGGTAAGTATTTGATAGAATAAATATATATACATACTTATGTTATATATATAATAATTAATATAATTATAATATTTCTTCATATATAATATATTTATATAATAATTATATTATGAATATATTATAAATATTATATATTATATTATATTAAAATTATAAATATATATAAATATGTTATATATATACTATATTATAATTATATATATATATATATTTCTTATTATAATATATATATATATATTAAATAATAATATAAATTAATAAAAAGAATATATAAATAATAAATGTTATATATTATATATGTATATACTATATTGTAAATATTATATATATGTTTCTAATTATAATATAATATATATTATAATATATATACATATATTATATATTATATTATAATACATTTATATAATTTAAATATAATTATAATTTAATAGTATGTAATATATATTTAATATACAAATATATTTATATATAATATAAATATATATATTATAATTATATTTATGCATATATATATATATTAAATAATAATTAGTATTTAATAATATATAGATTATTAAATAATAATATACATTAATAAAGAATATATATAATATATATAAATTAATAAAAAAAATGTAAATAATAAATAAAAATATATAAAAATTAAGAATTTTAATTTACCGAAGGAGTAATTTCTGTCGGTAATTAAGAAATAATAAAAGTTGGGTTACCGACGAAAATATACATCGGTAATAAATAAAATTAAATTTATCGACGGTCATTTCTGTTGGTAAATAATATATATATATATATATATATATATATATATATATATATATATATATATATATATATATATATATATTTATATATATATATCGACGGAATAAATTTTCCGTCAATCATTTTCAAAATCCGACGGAAGATGTCCGTCGGTAATTTATGTCGGTGTTTACGGATTTCTTTGTAGTAATTCCCGCCACTTCGGTGCCATCTCCTCTCGGGCGCACTGTCTCGTAGCCCATACACTTCGCCAACGCCATCAATCCCCTAGCTCCGCCGCAACAATCATCGGACTTCTCGATACCCCCAAACCAAGTTTTACGCTAGCCACTGCAAGAAAGTCCCAATAGAAATATTGTTCTTCAAGATCCGTTTCCATTTCGAAATGAGGTGCTAGTTATCCACCGTACAGTTCCTAATCCAAATCTCATCGCCAACCTTTAAGTAGTGGTTACCGCGGACTCCAGCAAAGTTTGCTTCGGTAAGCACACTAAGTTTTTTTTAAACATTAAAGTAAATTTATTTATTTTTGTTTGTTAATTTCAGTTAAAAAATTATGTTTGTGGGTTTGATTCTTTTCGATTTGGGGTTTTTTTGGATCCGTGGGAGAAATCCCTCTTCAGTTTTAGTTTTATCTCTTTCTTCATCTTCGCCGTCATCCTCTTCATCTTCTTCATCATATCATTTGCCAATCACAGCGCCTCATCTTTAGCTTCCTCTAAAAAATCATCTAATTATTGTCTATCATTGTCTTTAATGGCGATGATTGGATCATCTCATCCCTGCCATGACCTCGATCTGCTGGTGAAAGAGACCCACCAAGTGACCGCAGGTTCAATTGTCGGCATACCTTACATTCAGTGTCACGTCCCGATCCGTAGAAGGAGAAGATGGCGGTATCTTGAGTTTGACGCCTTTTTGTTCGATGAATCTTCATACAGAAAAGGGAATGAATTGTTTTTAACTACATGTCAGTAAATTCACGTCCAAATGGTAATAGATTTAGCATGTTGAGTTTTGTCAATCATTCACTTATCTAAAGCAAAACTTAAGTTTTTTAGTCTATAAAAACATATTTAATTTGATTTAGGTGCTTTATTGGTACTTCAAGGTGTAGAACATATTTATTAACAGCCATCCTTGATTTAGGATACGAATTTTCTGGTGGGGTCGAGAAAAGAAAGATCGTCGATGAGGTGGCTATATCTAATTCCTTTAGATTTGTTGGCCCGGGTCCCGACATGGGTTGGCACGAGTTCCAACGCCAAGTGTTTGCGCGTTTTGACTGGCTCGACGTCGGCATGGAGGAGTTAAGGGCGGGACAAGATAGGAATGACCGTGCACATCGCGCCCTCCAAAGCCTCCTCATCTTGATGGAGAGTCGATTGCGTCGGGACAAGGAGGAAGACGAAGGCGAAGGAGAGGGAAACAACGACGAGGAGGAGAACGAAGAAACCGAGGAGAAGAGGATGAGAACGCAAACCTCCAACCCCGACGTAGGAGACGTCTTTGATTCTCCTATTATACATTTTTTTATTTTTGTTTTCATAAAATTTGCACGTTATTTTCGTTTGTTTTATTTTGATTCGATTATATTCTTTTATTTATTATCTAACTCTTGAAAAATCCAAAACAAAACAAAAGAAAATAATACAAAAATATTTATAGTGTTTTTGTATATACTGTGCCTTTCACTAGTACAAAAACAGGATTCAAGATTAGGGATTTAAGAACGCTTCCGGAGGCGGCGTTATTAAATGTCAGGCGGTGGCATTTTTGTAATAAAAGTGTCACATACGAGAACTTCTTTTTCAAAGACGTTCTGGTATACTGAATATCCAGAACGTCGTTAGAAAGTCGTTCTCGTATGTTAGATATCCAGAACGTCGTTAAAAACGACATTCTCGTATGTTAAATATCGAGAACGTCTTTAAAAACGACGTTCTCGTATGTTAAATATCGAGAACGACTTTAAAAACGACGTTCTCGAATGTTGTACTAATAAAACGCCTCTCTCAAGGACGTTTTGATTTAAAATTTATTTTTAATTAATTAATATACAAAATTCTTTTATACCTTTCATCTCCTTCGCTCCCCGCTCCTAAACCCTCATCCCTTCAATCGTCGGAAACCTTCTTCTTCCCATATTCCACCACCACCACACTCCGTCGGCGCCGCACTCAAACCCTAGCCACCAAGGATAACACGTTCTCCTGAGCAGCACTTCGCTAGGGTTTGACGGCTGGCCTCCCCTGCCTGAGCACCAGCTCCAGCGCCTCCCACCTTGGAATCCCAGTGGAGACACCACCACCACCACCTCCGCGGCCGCAACTGCAGGATTCTCGTTCAACTCGCCGCGCCGTAGCTGTTGGGTGGCGGCGGCTACCTGCGTAAATTCCCGCTTAACCCTAAAATCTTCGCAACTATGATTTCTCCTCGCCGTCGATCGTCAAGCCAAAATTCGATGCTCGTCATCCTCCAGACTCAACCTCTCACTTCCATTTACAAGAAATAAACACACAATTTTGATAGGCGAAAAATTTGCAGAAACCCGGCGGCGATTTGGGCAAAAATGGAGATTCTCCGGGCGGCGCTCCTCCCTCCAAATTGGACGTGCTTTCTCTTCCCCGTATAGATGACGATGCCACCCCAGGTATCAATTTACAATTACAAGCTTCAATTTTGTCCGATTCGAAATTCTTTGTTGACGATCCCCTTTGTCTTGAAGAAGGTGAAATCGATATTTCCACATAAAATGCTATGAATCTCGTTGAATTAGACATTCAAAACACTTCGATTGATGTTATTAATTCTGTTTCTCGTTAGTATTTGGCCTCTGAAAAATCCCCAATTACCGTTGAAAATACCGCTACTCAGACTGCTTGTCCGCTGGCCCCCTCTATTGTTGCCGGTGTTCGAATTTGCACCGCTCCGAGGAGCAGCCTTGTCTCCTTGACATTATCGGGTTGTTTCTGTCCCTTTTTTATATACTTGTTTTCTATCAAAGCATGGGTTTGTATTGTGGTATGAATTTCCTGGTAATCTATTTGATGAAATGCGTGGTGGCAGCTGGTCAGGAGCACGTGCTGGGTGAATTCGGGAGAGGTTTGGAGAACGGAGAGCTTGAAATGGGGAGGAGTTATATTAAAAACGCGCTTTATACGTTGGCAGAGATGATTGAGAAATGGGAGAGGAAGGGAGTTCCGGAAAGGCCCGGAATCAATCTTCGGTGTCGTATGGGATCGCGATGCCATCTACTTTGATTAGTTTGCCGGAGGTGTCGCAATTTGGGTGGGGCCACTGGTCAGGGATCTTGAGATCGCGACGAACCGGTTTGCTGCGGATCATGTTATCGGGGAAGGTGGTTATGGCGTAGTTTATAGGGGTAGATTGGTCAATGGGACTGACGTGGCAGTTAAGAAGCTTCTTAATAATCTATGAGTATTTTTTTTCATATATTTTTATTTTATGTTTAAGTGACAAAAATCTGCATTGCAGTGACCAAGCGGAAAAGGAGTTTAGAGTTGAAGTAGAGGCAATCGGTCATGTTCGACATAAGAACTTAGTGAGGCTTCTTGGTTATTGCATAGAAGGAGTTCACAGGTTTGCTTTTTTTTTTTTTTAATTTCTGAGTTATTTTTTTCTAGTTGCAGTTGTTTTTTTGAGATTGCATGATCTTTGTGTGTGTGTAGGATGTTGGTATACGAGTATGTAAGAAATGGGAATCTGAAACAGTGGCTTCATGGGGCTATGAGGCAATACGGGACCCTCACATGGGAAGCCCGAATGAAAGTTCTACTTGATACTGCAAAGGCATAAGTGGATTTTGTAATTGTGAACTACTTGGCATGCAGTTTGGTTTTTCTTTTTAACAATCGATTTCTATAAGAAAACATGATTTTTTCCCCGTTTTAGCAATATGATTTTTATTTTAGAGTAATTACACTGAACCTCCCCTAAAGTGTGTGTATGCGTTTGTACTTTGCTCACTTTTTTTTTCAATTTTACCCTCTGAACTAAACGTTTTATTTCACTTTGCACCCTGGACAAATCAAAAATGACATGTATCTATTTTTCATGGAACATGTCTATGCATGATAAAATGCGAGTCATCTCAGGAGGCAAAGTGAAAAGAAAATAAAAAAATTCCATAGTTCAGGGGTAAAGTGCAGGAAAAGAAAGTTTATATGGSAAAGTGCAAAAAAAATCATAGCACATGGGAACCTTGGCATCAGTTGTAAGTTGTGCCTTTATTTTATCCTGCATGACATTTAGACCTCTCGAGCATCTCCAAGCTCAACTGTTTTCTTGCCTTTTCTGGTGTTTGGTTTCTTGGGTTGGGTGTATGTTCTTGCCTTCTTTTTTTTTTTGTATCAACTTATTTTCGAACACTAGTTTTGGTTTTCTACTCTGTTTCGTGGATCTTTTCGTTTTTCTCCGTTCGTTGCCTTGATTTACAGGTATCTCTTGAAATGTTTCCGTTTCTTGAAGTTCTTTTTATTTTAACGATTTTTTTATTTTTTATTTTTGATATCCTTGTGCTTCGTGATCTTCGGGACTTTTTTTAATTCCYYCCGCCCCCAYTTCCCTGTATGTGACACGAGAATCTCATTTGCTTTTGTGGTTTTAATGCTCTTTCATAAATTTACTATGGTCTATGGATTATCTTTTGTTCCCTTTTTATGGTTGTTGTCGTTTTGCATGCTTATCATATCGCCAATGTGGATTCGTGTAATTGGTTTTCTCTTTTGAATTTTTTAATGTCGCCTTTGCTGATGTTGCCAATGATTTGTATGTTTATATATTTGTATTCTGTGGGGTTTCTTTTTTTTTCTCTCTCTCTTCTTCTTCTTCTTTTTTTTAACTATATAAAATTAGAATTTCTTGGATTTTCCTCCTTTCATTGCCTTATTTGTTGATGGTTCTCGAAATTTTAGTTTCTTGAAGTTCATTTTTCTGTAATTGAGTCTGTGGATGCTTTGGGACACTAATGTCCTATACTTTTGTCGTTTTAATTCGATCCGATTAATATATTATGGTTTATGAAGTGGCTCTGTTTATAACGGCATGACAAATGATTTGCTCTGCCTCAATTCTGTATCTATCTTTGTTTATGTCTATGTATATGAATACTAATGAGTTATTATCATATTGTGTGGTAGAGTGCATGCAACATGAGGAATGCAGGAATCGAGGACACAGTCGAGCTTCTCGAGAAGCAATTAGCCRYTGAGTTGTCTAAAATGACTCTCGAAGAAGCCTTGACTCTTGCTCGAGCATTCAGTCATTATCTCAACCTAACAGGGATTGCAGAWACTCATCACTTGTATATTTGCCTTTTTCTGGTGTTTACATGGTTTGTATATATTAATTATTTAAGTTTATTTGCCTCTGCAGAGTAACTAAGGCAAGAAGTGCCAAAAAAATATCAAAATATTCCGATGATACTTTAAGTCAGCTTGTACAGAGCGGTATTTCTCCAGACGAGCTTTACGATACTGTTTGCAAGCAGGTGTGTAGTTATGTCTCGTTTCTGTCCAGTTTGGTTGAATTTATTTTGTGAAATAAATAACGGTGGCTGATTTTTTTTCATCGCAGGATGTTGAAATTGTTCTCACTGCACACCCGACGCAGATAAATCGATGAACATTGAAGTATAAACATATTAGAATTGCGGTATGCCTTTACCTAATAATGTGTCTCTGTTAAAATGATTATATAAAAAACACACGAGAATATGAATTTATTTCTCTTTGACCTGTATGTTACACCTTTTTTTTTTGTGCAGCATCTTTTGGAATATAATGATCGGCCTGACCTCGGTGATGAAGATCGAGAGATATTGATAGAGGATCTGGTTAGCTTCTTTTCTTTGAAATACTTTTTATGTTGAAAATTTCCTAAGAAACACGATTATCATTTATTTAATCATGGGATCTTGTTGATTTTAGGATGCTTATTTAGATTATTTTTTATTTATTTTATTTTTTGCATTATATTGCTCACCCCGAGGTTATTACTGTGTTACAGCTCCTACTCCATCCAGAATCAGATGACTCTGCACAGCTATCTCAGGTACTTTAATTAATGTGCCTTTTAGATGTTTGAAAATTGTGACTCCCCAAATCTATTTATTTTTAATTTTGTAATTTTTGAATTGAAAGATTGAGACAGAAAAGCTCCTAGCTCATCTTGTTGAAGCAGAAATGAATAAGCAACTAGTAAGTTATCTCTTTCTCCAATTTTCTTGTAAATTTTCATTTCATCAGTAATATTTTTCACCTCATGAAAATCGTGGATAGTTGTATGGGCATAAAATATAAATAAAATAATTTCATCACCGTATAATTGGTCAAATAAACTTATACTTGGATGAACTTCATTTGTAATTGTGCAGATGAATTTATGAGGACTTCTGCCACATTGGCTCTGTATGTACTGAACAAATAGGCCTCGAACAACAAGCTCTCTATATTTTCTATTATCCATTGATTTTTTCCCTTCATTATTTTTGTTATTCCCTTGTGTTGTTTGTATTGATATATTATGGTAATTGTGTATTATTGTGATTAATGACATGTGTTGTTTGATCTTGGGATTATATAAATAAAATGTATTTTGTGAATTAAATAGGTAATAAAATTGTAATATATGAGCAGGCCTGGAAAAGTGGACTCTGCTTGGCAAACCTGCTTTCATTTAAATTTTTTTATTTTTTTTTACTACTTTCTAGAACGGTTTCAAAAACCCGTTATGGAAAGTAAACTTTCCAGAACGCCTGTTGTTAGAGACGTTCTGGAAAGTATAGTTTCAAGAACGCCTTTTTTAGAGACGTTCTGGAAAGTATAGTTTCCAGAACACCTGTTTTAGAGACGTTCTGGAAAGTATAGTTTCAAGAACGCCTTTTTTAAAGACGTTCTGGAAAGTATATTTTCCAAAACGTCTTAAAAAATGACGTTCTGGAAAGCTATTTTCCAGAACGGGCAAAACCTATAAAACCGACTTTTCTAGAACGGCTGAATTTTTTTTAAGAACGTCTCTGAAAACTGTTCTTAAAAGTCTGACAATCAAGAACGCCCTGCTGAGGCGTTCTTGATTGTCAGACTTTCAAGAACAGCTCCATACAGAACGCCTCAACAGGGCGTTCTTAATCTGCAGAAACAGGCATTCTTAAAAGCTGTTTCTGCACTAGTGTTTGGATTTATTTTTCTTTTTTTTAACTCCCCTCCCCTTTCTAAAAAAAAATTTAATAAAAAATTCAAACAAAATAAATATTTCAAAATTTTCAAAAAGACTTATATTTTGTACATAACTTGTTTTTGCAACACCCCGTTTGTTCATTGCTTGTAGATAGCTTGCCTCGACCACCGGAGAGGACTTATGCACAACCGCATCATCACAAGCTCGGAAAAGGGGCGTTTTCTTTTTTCTTACACTTTTTACCATTTTTCTAACTTAATTTGCAATGTGGACATTGCTTGGTTTTAAGTGTGGGGTGATTAGAGTTCGTCTTAGGTTTTTAAGATTGTTTGTATGCTTGCTTGTGATAATTCGATAAGTATGTGTGTTATATTGCTTGGAACCTTGGCGAAGTGACGCATTTTTAATGAATTGATTAGAAAGTTTAGAATTTCGATCGGATTTAGTGTACTTAGGTAATTTGATATGTTGGGAACTTTGACCGACTTTAGTTTTGTGCTATTCTTGAGCTCAATATAGAACTAGTGCATCAACTAGCCTCATCATCGAACACTCTTTATAGGATTTTTGTTTTGTGTTTTGGAGTCGTCAATTGCTCCATGTGCTCGATCGGAAATATGTGTAAATTGCTAGTAGCAACAAGTGATCGTAGCCTTTGTACCCTCTTTGTATTAAAAAAAAAGAGAGAGAGAGAAATACGAAAAATAAATAAAAATAAAAAAAGAAAAAAAATAATGATGAGTAAACAAGGATACAATATAAATCCTTGAATTTATTACGTAATAAATGTGCAACCCTTGCACATTTCTTCTTTTTCATTTTTAGATTTTGTTTGTCAAAAAGAGTCATAGATGATTGAGGCTAGTAGGGAGCCGATTAACGGTTCGAGTGTTGATAGACCTTAGCCGGGGCAAGGACGAGGGAACCGACTTGGAGGGTTACCTAATACTTTTAGGTTCCGAAAGTTGATCTAAACTTTTCTTGTCAACGCATTTTTGTCGTCGCTTTTGATCAAGCTAACGAGCATTGTAGCATGCGATGTCTCGAGTTAGGTTTTTGTGCATTAGTTAGGATCATCCGGGTTTAGTTTTGTAATTCTATATTAGATTTGCTTGAGAACAAGCAATCTTTCTGAGTGTGGGGTGGTTGATTTGTATGTTTTTGTATTTGTTTTTGTTACCTTTTTGTGTCGTGTTAGTATGTGTTTTGCTTGTATTTATGGGTGCTACGAGTCGATTAGGCCATTTTTGTTAGTTTTAGGTTTTTGTATTGTTTGCGTGATTTTATTATGTTTTATAATTTCTCAACCATTTTTATATTTTTTGTCGTAAAATGACCATTCGGGACCCGCGTACGCTTATGGCATTCCATTCGACTCGTACTGGAACGGACAAGCAAGGGAACATAGCGCGAACGTGGAACGACAACCGACGGACGGCTAGAGCAGAAAACGAGAAAAATCAAGTCGAGAGCAGCAATGTTATTCGATCGACTGAACAAGTGTAAATCGACTGCTCGGCAGAAAGTTTTGTCGTTGAGGATGAAGCAGTCGATCGACAGTGTTTTCGTCGATCGACTGGTAGTCAGTCGATCGACTGCGACGCAAGAGATTTTGTAGTTTTTGACCCATTTTGATGATTTTGTGTACTTGTTGGTTTGTGTACTTGTTCAATCTCCTCCAAGCCAACTTTCACTATTCCATTGCTCTAGCTTTTAAAACCCTAGATTTAATCTTCAGTTTAGTTTAGTTTAGTTAGTTTTAGTTGGTTGTTCTTAGCAAGTGTGGGAGAAGGTGACATATCCTCATTTGTGGCTTTTGTTATTTAGAGGATTTGATTTATCCTTCGAAGATTGTAGCAGACTTGAAACTTTTATGTTGAATGCAAAAATTGGTAGTAATCTTTCCCTTTTATGTTGTGTTTTATTCTTTTGTTGTTTCAATTGCTTTGGTGTTGGTTGTTTAATCTTAGATTGTATTGTTTTCTTGCATTTTCAAACCATTAACTTAAACTTCTAGCTTTTAGTTTTCTTGTTTGCAAAAATTCCATTGTAGCATAGTTTTGAAACTTTTTACCCCTTTTAGCTAACAAACATTTGATGTTTGAAAGTCATAAGGGTCTTTCCTCTTTGATAAATTTGACATATTCACATTTAATGTTTTTTACTTCCTCTAGTTTCAAAATTTTTATTTTTCCCTCATTTCATTTCTCAAAACTTAAAAGCTTTCTTAATTTAAGTGGTTTCAATTTATTCAAGGCTTTTAATTATGGTTTAATTAGTTTCATTAAAATTAGTCATTTTCAAGCAAGCTTTTAATGTTCATTAACTTTTGCATTAGCTAGTAATTTCAAGCTTTCATTTCAATTCAAGTTTTAGTATTAAAAACTCAACCCAAATCAATGACTTATTGCTTTCTTAGATTATATTAGTTTAATTAAGATTAACAATAGATTAAGTAAAAACACCGACGGCCAATAACATCTTACCTCGAGAGACACGACTCGGGAAAACTTACCGCTCTACAATCGACTTCGTACTATTGCGGAGACGATTTTTTAGAGTGCTAAGAAATCTTCGATCATTAAGCATCACTCGGCTTTTGGACACAAGCTTTATTTTAATTCATTTAATTTCTCTTTCAAACGATGAAACCCACCTTTGATAACTAGTAAGCTTTTATTTTCCTTTCTTTTATTAAACTAGTTTCTTATTTGTTTGATTATGAGTTTTCTTGCTGGGATTATGATGTTCTAGATTCGTGATTATTTTTCTTACATTTTTCATGATTTCATGTTATATAATTGTTAGAAATTCATATGATTATATATTGTTCTTCAAAGTTCATTCTCCATTGTTACGTTCTTCCAAGATTTATGTTGAATCATGTTCATGTTGCGTTGAGTTTTAAATATTGTATTTCTTGATAATTGTTGGTTAAAATTTATGGTTCTATTGCCTAGAATCATTTAGAACCATCAATTGGGATTGTCGGGTGTTTAATCTACAAGCAGGGATTGACAACCCCAGCTCATAGATTAAGTGTTCGATAAAATGCCAATTGATCGTGGAGATGATTCTAGAGCCCTAGACCTCCATTTTATTAATCTTTTCAAAGTTTTTGGTTTCATTGTTCATCGTTCAAATCATCGTCTTATTTATTACAACTTCTCAAACCAAAACTTGATCGCGTGTCTAGAATAGCTTTTTCGTATTTTCTGATTTGTGAATCAAACACAAAAATTACCTCCGATTAGTCTTCCTCGAGAGATTCGACTCGAGTCAAACTTACCACTTACAATTGCTCATTCTCTTGCGGACGAACTTTTTTTTTCATAAAAAAGTAAGTGTAAAAAGTTCGATTCAAAATTTGGCACCACTACCGGGGAAGGCTAAAGGTTGTGATTTTTGTGTTTTCTCTTCGTGATCTTTGTTTGTGTTTTTATTTGTTTTGTTTTTGTTTAGTGTTTGTTTGTGATTTTTTTCTATATTTTTGTTATTTTTTGCCGGTACGTTTAATCTCGTGTGTTGAGTGTTGTGTATACAAGGTACCTCAACGACCAAGGTTCGAGATTCAACAAACCATTTCAAAAAAATTAAAAAAAAAGAAAAAAGAGAGAGAATGTCGAACTATCGAGCTTATCAATCGTATGGTAATCCGTACGCTTGTCGTGCTTCTCGACCGGCTATTCCATTAAGCCTTGCAATGTGTGAGTACGATCTTGACGAATTCTACTTAGAGAAACTCCCGATTTTCATGGTCTCGTGAGCGAGGATCCGCTTAAGTTCATCCGAGAGTACGATGCCATCACCCGAACCTTCCCTCTTCTATGCCTTACAAAGGATCAAGTGAATATGCGACTTTTTATCTTCACATTAAAGGATCGGGCAAGAACATGGTTGAGAAATTTAGAGCTCGAATCCTTAAAAACGTGGGAGGATGTGTACGATCGGTTC
>BMAC01000341.1:312745-342505 GCA_014905375.1 Phtheirospermum japonicum
ATGAGGCAATGAAATTAAAATTTTGAAAAGATTAATAAAACGGAGGTCTAGGGCTCTAGAATCGTTTCCACGATCAATCGGCATTTAATCGAACACTTAATCTAAGAGTTGGGATTGTCAATCCCTACTTGTAGATTAAACACCCGACAATCCCAATTGATGATTCTAAATGATTCTAGGCACTAGACCCGTGAATTTTAACCAACAATCATTAAGAAACACGATAATTAAAATTCAACGGCATCATGAACATGATTCAACACAAAGCTTGGAAGAACGTAACAATTGAGAATGAACTTTGAAGAACAACAATTATAATTATATGAATTTCTAACAATTATATAATATGATATCGTAAAACATTCAAGAAAAATAATCACGAATCTAAAACATTATAATCCCAACAAGAAAACTCATAGTCAAACAAACAAGAAATTAGATTAATAAAAGAAAGGAAAATGGAAGCTTACAAATTATCAATGGTGGATTTCATCGTTTGAAAGAGAAATTAAACGAATGAAAATAAAGCTTGCGTCCAAAGTCGAGTGATGCTTAACAATCTAAATTTTACTAAAAACTAGAAAGCTGGAAATTGAGTGACGAAATTGAAAAAATGAAGAAGAAACATGGAGAGAATTTCGGGCATCTTTTCTATTAAATGCAGGGTATATAATTTACAATAATTGCACACAGTATGAAATTAAATTACAAGCACCAACTTGTCTTTGGACTAATATCAACCTGTCTCTTATACACATCTAGATGTGTATAAGAGACAGCATTAGAGGCTTTTGAACCCCCCTAGGGTTTGAATGCCCGAATTCTCTCCATGTTTCTTCTTCATTTTTTCAATTTCGTCACTCAATTTCCAGCTTTCTAGTTTTTAGAAAAATTTAGATTGTTAAGCATCACTCGACTTTTGGACGCAAGCTTTATTTTCATTCGTTTAATTTCTCTTTCAAACGATGAAATCCACCATTGATAATTTGTAAGCTTCCATTTTCCTTTCTTTTATTAATCTAATTTCTTGTTTGTTTGACTATGAGTTTTCTTGTTGGGATTATAATGTTTTAGATTCGTGATTATTTTTCTTGAATGTTTTACGATATCATATTATATAATTGTTAGAAATTCATATAATTATAATTGTTGTTCTTCAAAGTTCATTCTCAATTGTTACGTTCTTCCAAGCTTTGTGTTGAATCATGTTCATGATGCGTTGAATTTTAATTATCGTGTTTCTTAATGATTGTTGGTTAAAATTCACGGGTCTAGTGCCTAGAATCATTTAGAATCATCAATTGGGATTGTCGGGTGTTTAATCTACAAGTAGGGATTGACAATCCCAACTCTTAGATTAAGTGTTCGATTAAATGCCGATTGATCGTGGAAACGATTCTAGAGCCCTAGACTCCCGTTTTATTAATCTTTTCAAAAATTTTAATTTCATTGCTCATCGTTTAAATCATTGTCTTAGTTATTACAACTTTTCAAATCAAAACTTTATCTCGTATCTAGAATAGTTTTTTCGTTATTTCTGATTCGTGAATCAAATACGAAAATTACCTCCGATTAGTCTTCCTCGAGAGAGATTCGACTCGAGTCAGACTTACCACTTACAATTGCTCCGTTTTCTTGCGGACGAACTTTTATTTTAATAAAATAGTAAGTATAAAAAGTTCGATTTATTGGGTATACTTGAGCAAGAAAGACTTACAATATTATTGTTCTTCCACAAAACTTACTTGTTTCTCTTTTGACAGTGGAAAAGGCAAAGTATTTCTATTTTACCAATTTCTTTATCTTAATTTAGCCTGAGTCTATGGTGCTCATTTCCGAGCATGCTGCTACTAATAGCAAGGTTTTAATTCAGACCCTTAGTTTATTTAATGCGTTAAATAATTACACATGAGACTAATTTCTATTCTTAAATTTGTTTGGGTCTTGGTTTGTTAGTGTTAGCTTGGGAGGATTTGACGGAACAAATTGTTGTATTTATTCGGATATTCAAAGTGATAGAAAATATGTTGTGTTCTCATGTACAGTGATCAAAGCAGGTTATTATAACAAATTAAGGTTGTTTTAATGATTTTTTTTATGAAATCATAAATTTTGTAATTTCTGAAGTGTAATAATTTTGCAACAGATTTTTATTGAACACACATTTGAATGAAGCCTTTTCTTGGGTCATTTCTTGATGTGGATCCTAATCATGAAAAGAACAAAAAGAACTAATTATTATTCTTCTTACAAAAGCTGCAAAATTATTTGTTGTGATTTCCAGTTGAAGTTATATATGTGTTTCTTTTCCTTCTGCAGATAGACCATTCAATTGTAGAGAGTTATCATATTGGAATTCGTCTCTTATTATTATTATTTGACTTATCAATCTGTTGTATTGAATGTTTTTTTAAGGATTTTAAAAAATCATAGTTATTAACTTAAATATTTTGTTTTTATTATTATCTAGTAGTGATAAATTTCTTGATTTTATTGAATTTTGGTGTATTTTTTTGTTGAAATAATTAATATATTCAAAATATCCAATATTGCCGATTTTTGGTGCACCTGCTTTCATTTAAAATCTTTTTACTACTTTCTAGAATGGATCTTGTAGGACCCGTTCTCAAAAACTAAACTTTTCAAAAGTTTCCTTTTGAAAACCCAAGGTCTTTCTTAAAACACGTTCTTAAAATATTCTTTCTAGAAGGTCTCTTTAACACCCGCTCTAGAAAATATTTTCTAGAAGGTCTGTTCCGGAAAATATACTTTCAAGAAAGTACCTTAAATAACCGTTCTGAAAGTATATTTTCTAGAAGGTACTTCAATACTCGTGCTAGGAAATAGAGTTTCTAGAAAGGTTATCTAACCCTGTTCTTGAAAGTAGTTTTGAAGAACGGGTTTCACAATCAATAGACCCAAAAGACTACTTTTTAGAACGGGTTTCTAGAATGTGTTTTCTGCACTAGTGCCTCCGGAACCAAATGAAAGAAGAGACTTAGTAATTGATAAAAGAAGAGAACGAGAGTTTTTAAATTGAAAGAAGCGTTTTTGGGAGGACTAAACAAGACTTCGAAATCTGCGAAAATTAAAACACTATTGTTGACAGATAGGGATGAGGATTTTCCTTGAAATGAGTAGGAAAAAGGTGTGTTCTATAATGGTAAAATGAAGGAAATAATTGTTCAAAGATTAGCATAATTTGTTACTGAAGTTGCTATTAAAGAATCATAATTACTATAATTGCACTCAATACCAAATTAAATTAAAATCATCAAGTTGTGTTTGGACTAACTTCTTTTTTGTGTCAAATAAGAATACCAAAGTGGAAGGGTAGAACAATCGAGAATTTTTTTTTTCCTTTTTTTTTTATGTGCAGTGTAGTAAAAAGAAAACACTAGTTTTTGTTAATAAATCAATGCAGCGTTTGATTTTCTTAATATGCACGAACACAGACCTTTTTCACAAATCTTGTTTTAATCTGAATTGCATAACATTTCTGTCGCTTTTAAATTAGTAACTAACAAGGGCACATACAGCAATTTGTGTGTGTGTATTTGTTTTCAAGGAATATATCCTAACCATTTATTTTGTTTAAATCTCTAGGTATTTAGGATTATTAGGTGTGGACCAGATATTTACTCAGTTTTTCCTCATTATATGACCAATTGAGTACATCAATGTATATATTGTTATGCATTTAAGACAATGGGATTTGCTTAATCCCTAATGACTTTTGTCTTTCATGTTTCTCATATTTATCCAGAAGGATATGGTGTTGTAGACCGTCTAACTTAAAACTGGCATCAAGAATAATTTGAATTTGATGCTCCTTTGGAGATTAACAGATTATTGCGACTAGGAAAATGGACTTTTTATTAACTCTAGGATCATACATTGAAAATTATTTCTGATTTTCCTTACATCGTGATCATATTTGTTGCACTGGAGGTTTTGAAGTATCAATTTCAAGATCATAAATCATCCATGCTAGCTAAAAATAAAATATACCATGGTTTACAAAAACGAGTAAACATTCATGCTAGTAGGTTGTAAATCCGAACGCAGTGCTTTGGACATGAAACCAAATTGCAAGAGCATGCATAATAAATAATGCTACGTCGAAGAGTAACATTACGTACTTCGTGAACTATATTAAATGAGAAAATATTCTCAAAGTATAAAGACCGACCGCTATCGACAAGACACGATCTAACCACTACCCAAAAAAAATGTAATAAACGGCTATCGATATATTCGTGCATGGAGTATATTATTATGGAATATTGTGCTTTTTATGTAATATGCACATTACAATTATCTGATTAATTTGTTATCTAGATTGTACACAATTCAATTTGCTAAGAAATGCGCTTAATCATTTTATGATAAAAATCACTTTTTTTAATAATAAATTAAAATGTTTGTAATCTGATTTGCTAAGTATGTAATGATTGCACATTTCAAACCAAAAATGCACTTTCATTTTATGTAAAAGCACATTATTAGAGCCTTATATTTGTGTTAAGTTGTGTAATAGTTTTCTTATCTGTACAATATCGGTTCATGGAGTACTCCGTATGTTTGGGCATTACTCCTAGCCGTATAATTTGTTCATTTGATATGTTTTCTATCACAAGATTCTTTGGAAACAACTATTTTATACGGTTTACATATACAACTACACGTAGAAAGTAAATAATTTTAAGTGTTATTTGTTATGATAGTTGCATTTGTAAGAATCCACAGCCAACCAATTCTTTTAATTTCATTTTCTCCCTAGTGTCGATAGTGCCATGAATCTCATTTACAAGCGTATATAAGATGAATTAAAATGCGTCAGTTTGGTAACTTATTAAAAAAAAAAAAATAGATAAACAACAAAGAATAGAATGTGGTTTCTCTTTGTCATTTTTCAAAATTATCAAATCTAGCTACATATATCCTCTACCATTGGCTCATTCAAACAAAGGAGAAAAAATAATAAAAATCCAATAATTGCCATCATTATTATTCTACCACGGCAGGGCCAAAATACGTCCTCCGTCGTCGTCTTCCGGCGGAGGCAACTCATTCAGATCAAAATCCAGAATTGCCTTCACCGGAGGGGGCTTCGGCCCCCTGCAATGATGTTTGTGACCACCAAGACCTTGCCCGGTAGAGAACACTCTTCCGCACCTCTGGCATTGGTGGGGCCCAACAGGACGGCGCTGAGGCACGTGCACCACCAGCGCACGAGCAGCTTCTTGTTTTTCCCTCTTCTTGTCAGCAATGGTGTGCTGGGCCTTGTGCCCGCCCAGCGCACGGCCGTTCGTGTAAACCCGCCCGCAGATGTGGCAGATATACTGATTCCGGTTGCGGGCAGCAGCACGGATGAACATGAGCCTCTTCATCAAAGGCAAATCCAGCGCCCTGTGCTCATCGTACAAGGCAAGCTCCATTCTGTTTCCCGCCGGTGGTGGTGGTGGTGGTGGCGGTGGCGGTGGTGGTAGTGGTGGTGCAACAACAACGATTTCATTTCTCTGGGGTGGCGGCGGTGGTGGTGGTGAGGCCTCCACGGCCACCAGGGCCATGCTGTTGCTGCCTCTTCTACGGGTTTTGATTGGCCATGGCAACAGATCGACTGGAGCTGCAGCCGATCTGCCATTTTCATGAGCCAATCCGCCAATCGGGTGATGCCTCGCGAGATGAACCAGAATCAATACTCGCGAGCTAAATCGTCTTTGGCAGATGGGACACTTCAAGATTTTCTTCATTGGATATATATTTTGGTAAAAATAAAAAAATAAACTGGAGGGCTTGTTTATATTCAAGCTTGAAATAAACTGGAGGAAGAGGCTACTGCAAAATGACTAAAGAAGAGTATTAGGGTTTGTAAATTCAATGAAAGAAGATGTATTTGTGAACACTATATAAAGACTTCAAAATCTACAAAAATTAAAACATAGTAGTTGACAGATACGGCTGAGAGGATTTTCTTGAAATGAGTAGGAAAAGAAGTATATTATGATAATGATGCAATAAAGGAAAAATATAGCTGTTAATTGTTCAAGGATTGGCACAATTTGTTACTGGCTTTTCTATTAAATGCAGGGTATATAATTTACAATAATTGCACACAGTATGAAATTAAATTACAAGCACCAACTTGTCTTTGGACTAATATCAACACCTTTGCACCAAGCCTATCTCGATACTCCTTTGTAAAGTTTATTTTAATTGCTGTTGTTTTAAAATACACGAGAATTTCTTTCTACCACGGTAAAGCAAGAATTTTGCTTTAGTTGAAATATTTGAGCAAATTATTATCCTTATCCAAGCAGTATAATGATAGACTAACCAAATATAAGCAACTCTCCTTTGAAAGTTTTGCAACTTGTAATCTTGTTGCAGAGCTGTTTTTGTAACCTGTAATTGGGTTTTGTCTACTTTGACTCTGTAAATAGGGATTATTAATGGGATCCAAAAGGATCAGAACGAGAAAGCTGGAGTGGGAATTCCTATCTAGTTTAGGTAACTGGTTAGCAGAGAAGGCTGATTTGGTTTTTAATGCTGATTAAGAAAAGTATAGAGCAGATAAGAAGTCAAATAAACAAAAATGGCCTAGCTACTCAGGGTTCTTATTTTCTTGTACAAAATATAACGGCCAATACAATAATACTCGACTAAAACTTAGTCGTCTTGTGTTAAACCATAAATATCTTCTTTTTTTTTTTTTATTAGCGACTACTTTTAATTATGATTTTATGTTTCTCTTCAATCCTAATCATCAAATTAAAGAATCTTGTTATAATCTGAATTGCATTACATGTATATCTTGTGATATGCGCGAGAAGTTGTTAGCCTACAAATCATTTCTATCACAACTTATAATAATCATTTGTGTCGTTTTTAAAATTTATTAACTAACATGGACGCATACAGCAATCTGAAAAATGAAATGTGGGATGAACATCTTCTTCAAGGAATACAGTGTAAACATTTATAATGTACTTTAATTTTCTGGACATATGGGATTAGGTGTGGCCCAGTTTTTCACTCACTATTCCTATATGACCAGTTTAATACATTAGTGTATCATTATGCATTTACGACTATGGTATTTGCATAACCGCTAATGCCTTTATCTTTCATGTTTCTCATACATATCCAGCTAAATTGAAAGTAGTAGATATGCAGGCATCAGGAGGAATTTGAGTTTGATGCTCCTATGGAGACCATTAATCACCACCTAAATTGGACTACTTGAACTACAACCTTGTGGCACTCTGCATTTTTTGATAGTTTAGATATGTCAAGTGAGAATAAATGTCATGCTCCAAGAATAGCCACATTAAAAAAAAAGAAAGAAAGAAAGAAAGAAAGAAAGAAAGAAAACAGCAAATAAAGCATGACACCTTGAGCGCAATCAACCCCTTAGTCTACATCCTAGAAAACAAGCACTAGTAAAGGGTAAGAAAAATAAAGAAGCAACAAGAAAATCATGACACTTTGAGCGCATGCAATAAAACCGTTCGCCGCTGAGATAATTAAGATCCTAAGACATGGAAATATCATAATGTAGAGTGTTTAAAATACACGAGAAATCCAAATACAGTAGGTTCAAAATCCAAATACAGTACTTAATTTGGGCATGAAAACTAATTGCAAGACCGTGCATAATAGATAACAATACGTTGAATACTAGCATTAGTTAGCGAATCATATTTAACGAGAAAGGAGTCTTAAAGTATAAAGAATCCAACCGCTATCGACAAATAACACAACCTAACCACTACCGACAAAATGCAATAAATGGCTACCCATATATTCGTACGTGAAGTATATAGTTTTGTAATAATGTGCTTTTTATAGTTTATGCAATAACGGACATTTCAATTATCTAGTTAATTATTATCTAGATTACACGTATTTAAATTATCGAGCTAATTTATTATCTGATTAAGCACAAATCGCTAATTTATGAATTAATTCATTTTCTGTTACAATAAAATCACATTTTGTAATCGTCCATAATCTAATTCGCAAAATATGTATAAATTAGTTAGCAAATTTCAAACAAATAATGCATGTGTTCATTTTTGATAAAACCACATTATTACAGCCTTATATTCATGTTAAGTTATTTAATAATTAATTTGCTTATCCATACAATGTTCGGGCTGGAATATCCATATGTTCGGGCATTGCTCCTCACCACATAATTTGTTCACTTAACATGTTTTACATTGCAGCACATTGGTATTTTGGAAACCATAACCTGTATACTATTTGCATTGAATTATACAGTCTATACAAGTACATGGAGGCAGTAAATAATTATAAATGACTCAAATGGCAATGGTTTTGTTATTAAGAGAAGAAACTCTTATGAAATATAGCAATCCAAAAGAAGTATATATATATATATATGAGGAGGTTCAATATTATTAGTTTTCTTGTGTGGAATAGTCATGCACATTTTGAATTAATTTATTATTATGCAATATTGTGCCTTTTATTTTGTTTGAAAATTAGTTCGTATCTAATGTAGATGCGTGTAAAAGGAGATTCATAAAAATATGTACAGACAACTTTGTCTTTATTGATCATCGGTATATAGTTGACAAAAGATCTGGATGGATAAGTTCAACATTTAGCGACAGGATATTGATGTAATGTTCAAGCATCTAATTTGTTGATTATGTCGACAGTCCAGTTAGATTACATACTCTTAGTTCACATAATCTTTCTCAAATAAATTACTTCCTCTTCACCGACATTAGCTCTCTATACACTTCCAACAAGTCGTATGCATTTTTCATGGAATTGATCATGAAAAGGACAAGTGTGCTATCTTTCTAGTTATGTTGCGTATGGACCATTTGGAAAACTAGAAATTATCTCATCTATTGGAAATATGTAACTTTGCTCTCATCTGCGAGCTTATGAAAGTTAGAGTGTGGACTAATAACAAGCTAAAATTGCCTCAATCGCAGATGTATTTGTTTTCGGATTGTCTCATCCATCTAAATTGCATTTTTAGCAACTCTTGTAATAGCAGCAAAATGTATCCTTGTAACGGAATTGAGCACCACTTGTGCTTTAATAATAATATTTTGTCTCGTGAAATAAAAAAAGAATAAAAAACATGCCTCTTGAAATCTCATTAATTAATACCCAAGTCCACGCTTATGCGGTTCAATATTATTTCCAAATATCTGTAAGTATCCGCGACAAATCATTTTATTTTATTCCTTATATGTTGTTATTTCTTCCTACTGTCATTTAAATATCAGTTCCTTGAATATATTGTATATCAGAGGGTATGTAAGATGAATTCATACTTGACTGATATCTATATTCAAAAGACAAAAGACAAATTAATAACTTGTTAAAAATTAGCTCTTCCATTTTGGATGATCTTTCTTCTAGCTTCACATAGATATAGTGTTGATAATAGAATGAATATCAAGAAACATATATACGTCAACTTGAGGCTAATCAGTATTCAACTATAAGTAAACAGCACATTAATTAATAATAAAATGTGGTTCCTCTTTATTTAATTTTTCAAAATATCAAAGCTAGCTACATATCTCCGCTATATCGTGGCTCATTCAATCAAAGAAAATAAAGATCCATTAATTGCAGTCATTATTATTATGTCACGACACTGCGCCGCGACACGTACACCACCAGCGCGCGAGCAGCTTTTTGTTGTTCCCTCTTCCTGTCTCGAATGGTGTGTTGGGCCTTGTGCCCGCCCAATGCGCCAGGGTTAGTGTAAACCCACCCGCAGATGTGGCAGATATAAGTACTGATTACGATTTGCAGGCCCTGTGACGAATGAATATGAGCTTCATCTTTAAAGGCATATCCAGCGTCCTGTTCTCGTCATACAAGGCTAGCTCCATCCCGTTTCTCTCAACTGGTGGCGGCGGCTCAGCAGATGCAAGAAATTATTTCATTTCTTGGAGGGGCCTCCACGACCACCAGGGCTCCATTTCTGGGAACTTTGTATTGATAAATTAGGACTCTGCAAAGGATGAGGATATACATTTATGTATAATACCACAAGACGGATGACTTGAAGATATACGGAAAATAAGAGAGTGAGAAAAACAGAAGTTACAAGAGATTGTCGTTCGTTGCGCTTGTGTTCTTCAAGTTGTGTTTGATCAAACTTTAAGGTTTTACGGACGACTCCATGCTGATTAAAAATGATTTGCTCAATCAAGAGTTTTTCATATATTACTATATGCTTTTCATCTTTAACATTTTGTAAATCAAATACATCATTTTCTAGTATAATATCATTTTTGGCTTGAGGCTGCGACCTATGAGTTCTATCTGATAGACAAATTATTTGAGCGTGTTTTTCATTACTGTTGATCTTTTAAACTATATGTTAGTAATGGTGCTTTAGCAGTGTGGCTAACATTCTGTCTTCAATTTATTTATGCTTAGTACAAAAAACACATTCTAAAACAGACATTCTAGAAAGGTTGTTTGGCTACCTTCTAGAATGTCTGCACGGTGGCATTCTCGTAATTAAAGTAGTAATCCTAGAACAGATTTTAAAATGTACGTTCTTAAGAATTGGAGACTGACCACATTGTTTAGAAGGTATATTTTATACCCGTTCTAGTATGTTTCATATCTAGAAGGTATATTTTACAGCCGTTCTAGAATAACAACTATTCAGAACATTTATTTTACTTACCTTCTAATATATTCAATTATTTAGAACGTATACTGTAAAATACGTTCTGGTATATTAAATTTCCCAGAATGTATGATTATTTATACGTTCTAGATATATATAAATTTAATTAAATTATTAAATAACATCCGCGTATCCCTTATCTCCTCCAAATTCCTTCTCCCGTCGCCATCTCCAAAAGCCCCCGAGACCACCGACAAAACCCTCCGCCTGCGACGTCGCCAAGAAGCTCCTCGTCTTCGAGGTTGTCTCCTTCAGCTTCTCCCTTTTCTCCTCTCTGGTGGCGTAGGGCCTCAAATTGGCCATCAAGTTGCTGAATAGCAAAGAAGTGGACGAGATTTTCCGAGCTCACATCAATCTGAAGGTGCTGAGGTTCGGGATGTTGGCTTCGGCTATTGGGTCGGTGATGGGGTGCTTGTTCCTGATGCTGTCGATGATGAATGTGATCCAGATTAGGCTTGGGATGCTGTCTTGTGGGAGCAAGGTGACGGTCCAAACCGTGACGGCCTTGATTGTTCTGGTGACCTCTGCTCTTGTGGTTTATATTTCAACTGCTGTCTATGCTTTTCTGCATTGAGTTTGAGCTGTTGTGAAATGTGTAACCTATGTGTTTGTTGAAATATCGATTTGATAATTGTACTATGTTGAAGTTTAATGGAGAAAGTTTCGGCAAAAATGATCAAATCGAAGTATATATATATTTTTAAATTAATAAGTTGATTGTCGAATGGTATGAATCGTATCAATGATTAACTAGAAGCTGAGAATCACTTTGTTTTTAGAGTTTTCAAACACTCAGTCTTGTTAAAACTCTAATTTTATTCAAGGAGATTAGGGTACTGTGGTGGTTTGTAGTTTTCTCATTAAGTTGATTTTGGAGATGTTTCAGAACATTGTTAGCTTGGGACTACTATGTGAACATTAAGTGGAGCATATTAGCTGCTTTGAGATTTTTAATGAAGTATTTTATTTCCTTCCTTGCTGCATTCTTTGTGATTCATATTTTTGTTTTCTGATGTGAATAAAAGTTCTGATTTTAACACTCGGTTCATGCAAATATAATGGGAAACGAGCTCGCTACAGTAGTTATGTCCTTTCGGCTAGAATAGCATGTTTTTAACTTCCAAATAAATGCTTGAACTTATTTTTTGTCCAAGGTGCAATTTTTCTTTTTTTTTTTTACTAAATCTTTTTTTAAGCATTCATGATGTTATTTATTGATGACTAATTTTATTTGCCTTTTATTTATTTTGATAGGATCACTTTCTGGTCTAGCGTAAAACTTGTTGCTATATTCTGGTTAGTTATACCTCGATTTCATGGTGCGTGTTATGCCTACAAAAGTTTTGTACGTCCGTTCTTGGTCGTGAATGTACAAGAGGTTATCGACAGTTTCTACAAGCTAAAAGAGGATGTTCTAGCCTTCTCTCCTGTGCATAATTATATCTGTCAGATTCCAGTTTGATCGCATGCTTATTTAGTTCTGAATACTATTCTGTTAACAAATTCTAATTCATAAATCCTCATTTTTATTTTATTCTAAATTAGAAGTTTATTTATTTATTCAGTAAAACTAAATATGGATGTCATCAGAAAGAAATGCAACTATGAGTCACTTATGTGCTAATCTGTAGTCACTTCACAAAGTAAACACTGAAACCATGGATTTGAACCTATTAAGATAAATAAATCTAAATTGGTGCAAATTGTTTTGAGGAGCTTTTGCAACTCTCTGGCTCAGTTTCATTTGTTATTAATATATGTGACATACTTTTCCTTTTGTTTCAATGTATTGATTTCGACAATTATGTGGATATAAATTCAAGAAGACCCTCCTGGCGCTGCCCACATTGTAATCAGCATGTCTGCTTCATTGATATTCGCATTGACCAAAAAATGGTTCAGGCAAGTAACTCGTTTGTATTCACATTGTATTCTTGTTACATACACACTCGAATTTGAAAATATGTATTTCCACTTATAAACTAGTATCTTAAAGTTTATTATATGTATAATTATCGTAAAAGAAATACTTTGTTTATGATAGGGTCAAGTTTATTAATGTTAACTGTAAATCAGTGTTAAACAACAGTATAAGTCACATCGACCTGAAGGGAGTAGGTCGTGGGACTTTGGAACGATGTGGCGACCTGATAGCTATAGGTCGCTCGACTGGCGACATAATAGATTCAGATCGCATGGATTGCGACCTGATAGATTCAAGTCAAATAAGTACCGACCTGACAGGTCTCAGCATCAGGAGCCTACAGGACGTCGGATGACGACAGCCCTAAATTAGTACAGTCCAGTCTGCTACAGTTGTCAATTGTACTGTAGCAATATGAGCCACAAGTTTATATCATTCCGTTATTATATGTACTATGCCAAATCTGGCGTAGGATCTAGGGCAACACTAGTCATCTGTATTATTATAAATAGCCATGTAATTCATTAATGTATGGTATGAAAAATATTACCTAAGAATACACGCAGTACATTGTCAGCTCACAATAGCTCGCTTTTCATTTCATTAGCTCGCCATGAGCTCGTTGTTTTTCTTTCATGGTAATAGAGCAGGTTTGAGGGCCTGACTCTATTTTCCTTAACAAAATGTCTCACAATAGCTCTTCTTCCTCAACTCATAACTCCTCATCTCTACCCCAAATCGTTTATCCCCAAAGTCAGCTCATTACAATAAAATTAGATGAAAATAATTACTTGATCTGGAGACAACAAGCCTTGACGACCATCAAAGGCTATGGTCTTGAAGCTTTCACCAAGAAAGGATCTGCAGCTCCACCGCAATTTTTAGCTGATGAAGAAAATCAGACAAATCCACTTTTTTTTTTTTTGCATGGGAAAGGCAAGATCAAATCTTAACCTCATGGATCCTGTCCTCTCTAAGTGAGAGTATTCTTGTTCTAACTGTTAGTTTCAATACATCTGAAGAAATATGGTCTGCTCTTGAGAATAATTTTGCCACACAGTCTCAAGTCAAAATAATGCAGTATAAGATAATGTTGCAGTCCTTGAGAAAGAATGCATTGTCCATGAAAGAGTATTTGGAAAAAATGAAATCTTGTTGTGATGTTTTAGCTTCCGCGGGGAACAAGATCTCTGAAAAAGATCAGATCTTGCATATTTTAGCTGGACTAAGAAGCGAGTATGATTCAGTAATGGTTAATGTGACGTCCAGGCCACAGCCCTACATGATAGCCGAGTTGCATGCTCTTTTGCTTAGCTATGAGGCCAGATTAGAAACCAACAACAACAATACCTCGTATATCAATACGGAAGGGTCCTAGCCATCCATCAATACTGCTACACAGGTCAACGCTGCAAGAGTCAACAACAATTATCAACAGAACAGAGGAAGTTCAAGAGGTCGCGGAGGAGGTAGAAACAGTTTCAGAGGTAGTAGGGGAGGAAGAAGAGGTTGCGGAGGAAGGATGAATGGAGGAGATAGAGTTGTCTGGAAAATCTGCTATATTTATGGACACACAGCAGATAGGTGTTGGTACAGGAATGACAACTCCTATAGTAAAGCTCAAAAGAATCAGCAGTCAGTTCGAAACCCTTCGCTGCATATGGCACAGTTTGGGAATGGTGGAAGCACGAGCTCGCATTCGGACTATGACACTGATACTCTCTGGTTTCCTGACTCTGGAGCGACTGCACACGTAACGAATGACCTCGCGAACCTGAATGTGGCCTCTGAATATTTTGGAGGGAACAGGCTCCAAATGGGAAATGGAGCTGGAGTAAACATTGCCCACATTGGTAACTCTTTCCTCAAAACTCCTCTCACTTCTAAGACCTTTTTACTCAAAAATCTACTTCATGTTCTCTCAATCACTAAAAATTTGCTCAGCGTTTCCAATTTTGCTTCTGATAATAATGTCTTTTTTGAATTCCATCCTTCTTATTGTCTCATTAAGGATCAAACCACCAAGGCCATCTTACTCAAAGGGATAGTTAAAGATGGACTATATCATTTTCACCTACATACCACCAAGCAAGCTGATTATCACCCCTCATCTGCACCACCTTCTGTCCTGCGACCTATTCAAGCTTCTCTCGTTTCAAGTTCTCGGAATAAAGAGCCTGTTTCTGATCTATGGCATTCTAGATTAGGTCACTCTAGTCCAGATGTAATAGATAAGGTTTTGAAAAGCTGTAATATCCCTTATAACAGTATTAATAAAGTTTATCTTTGTGTTCCGCTTGTATGTTAGCAAAAAGTCACAAGCTTCCATTCCCTAATTCTCATTTTGTTAGTTCCCAACCTCTTGAACTTGTCCACTCCGACCTCTGGGGACCTGCCCCGATCAAATCATCAAATGGTTTTCTTTACTACGTGAACTTCATCGATCATTTTAGTAGATATACATGGATTTATCTCCTCAAATCCAAATCAGAAGTTTCGGGTGCCTTTGTCCATTTTAAAAACCTGGTTGAAAATCAACTAAACTTCATGATCAAAAATTTCCAATCCGATGGGGGGACTGAATATAAACCTCTTGCTAAGGTTTTCAAGATAGTGGTATAAATCATAGGATATATTGCCCATACACACCATAACAGAATGGTATATCTGAAAGGAAGCATAGGCACATCGTTGAAATGGGATTGTCTCTCCTTGCTCACTCAAACCTACCTCTCAGGTTTTGGGATGATGCTTTCACTACTTCTGCCTACATTATTAACAGAGTTCCCTGCAAAATAAATCTTTATAAAACTCCTCTTGAGTGTCTCTTTAATCAGCGACCTGATTACAACTTTCTTAAAGTTTTTGGGTCTCTCTGCTACCCGCACATCAGACCCTACAATTCTCACAAACTTCAATACAGGTCGCTTCCTTGTACTTTCCTCGGTTACAATACTCAGTATAAGGGTTACAAAATTTTGTTACCTTTTGGGAAGGTGATAATCTCCAGGAATGTCGTGTTCAGCTAACATGAATTTTCATACAGGTCCAAACAGGTCGCTAACTCTCCAAACTACAGTTTTTCACCTCTACCACCCACACACTCACCACCTCAATTCCATACCCTTCCCATTTCATCCTCTCAATCAGATAGACCATCCACAACTCTGAACAATATTCCCACATCTCAGGTCGCATCGCCTGATTATGCTTCTCTTTCCCACCAATCACCTCCGCGAAGTCACTGCAGCTCACCTCAAGCCTCTAACACTGCAGTTCTTCTCGTTGTTCAGTTGCCACCTCTTTCCCCTGCTCGATGTGGACCCTCTCAACCATGTCCACCTCAAAATGTCCATCCCATGCTGACCAGGTCCAAGGCTGGTATTCACAAACCTAAAATACTATCGGTCGAGGTCATCAATGAGGATGATGAACCATTGAAAACTCAACAAGCTCTTCAGATTGGAGTTTGAAAACAGACTATGCAGGCTGAATACAATGCACTAATTACAAATCGCACTTGGACTTTGGTTCCAGCACCTGAGGGGAGAAACGTAATTGGTTGCAGATGGGTATTTAAAACTAAAAGAAATAACGATGGATCAGTTGCTAGACACAAAGTGCGTTTGGTTGCTCAAGGTTTCTCTCAGCGAGTTGGTTTTGATTTCTCTGAAACGTTCAGCCCGGTTGTCAAGCCAACAAAAATAAGGATAATCTTAAGCATTGCAGTTTCTTGTGGATGGGATGTTAAGCATCTTGATATTAATAATGCATTCCTACATGGCGACCTGCAGGAAGTGATTTACATGAAACAGCCTCCCGGTTTTGAACAAAATGACAAACAACTTGTGTGTAGACTCACCAAAGCCATTTATGGGCTTAAACAGGCCTCTAGAGCATGGTTCGACAAGATTCAAGAAACACTCCAAGGTCTTGAATTTACGGGTTCAAAAGCTGATGCTTCTCTTTTTTACAGGTTAAAGAATAGGTCAAAAATTTATTTCCTCATCTATGTAGACGACATACTGATCACAGGGAGCGATGAGAACAAGGTCGCTTCGGTAGTTGCCAACTTAAAGAAGGTTCTATCACTGAAGGAATTGGGCAATGTTAAACAGTTTTTGGGAATTCATTTTACCTCATCCGCTGATGAAATGCATTTAAGTTAAGGGTAATACATAAAAGAGCTTCTCAAGAGAGCTAATATGCTATCATGTAAGCCAGTTCCAACTCCAATGATTACTTCAAACAACCTATCCAGATTCAAGGGGAGCAGCACGGGTATAAATCCTACTCTTTACAGAGGTCTAGTCGGAGGTCTGCAATATGTCAATATTACGCGACCTGAAATATCCTTCAGTGTTAACAAAGTTAGCCAATTCATGGCTAATCCCTTAAATAAGAGTTGGCGAGCACTGAAGCGAATTTTGAGATATTTGGCGGGCACTATTGACCATGGTTTGAGAATAACAAAAGCACCAAATTTTCATCTGACTCGTTTTTCTGACTCTCATTGGGCTTCCGACCTTGATGATAGAAATTCCATTAGTGGCTCATGTGTTTATTTTGACAATAATCTTGTGTCCTGGAGTTTGAAGAAACAGGGATTTGTGTCAGGTCGAGCACGGAGGCAGAATACAGGAGTTTAGCGAACACTGTGGTAGAAATGACCTGGATAGGCTATCTGCTCAAGGAATTGAAGATTGGATCAGCTCGCACACCTACCGTATGGGTAGATAATTTCAGCATGATTGCTCTGGCATCAAATCCCGTCCTGCATGCAAGAACCAAGCACATCGAACTTGATCTTCATTTCGTTAGAGACAAGATTCTTTCACAACAGCTCGCAGTACAACATGTTCCTTCTTCAAAACAGATAGCTGATATTCTGACTAAACCTTTAAGCGAGCAATTCTTCACCAAGCTCAGAGATAGATTGAGAATCTTATCCAAGAGCTCGTTCGAGTTGAGGGGCCGTGTTAAACAACAGTATAAGCCACAGCGACCTGAATGGAGTAGGTCGCGGGACTTTGGAACGATGTGGCGATCTAATAGCTATAGGTCGCTCGACTGGCGACCTAATAGATTCAGGTCGCATGGATTGCGACCTGATAGATTCAAGTCAAGTAAACCGACCTGACAGGTCTCAGCATCAGGAGTCTACAGGACGTCAGATGACGACAGCCCTAAATTAGTACAGTCCAGTCTGCTACAACTGTCAATTGTACTATAGCAATATGAGCCACAAGTTTATATCATTCCGTTATTATATGTACTGTGCCACATCTGGCCGTAGGATCTAGTGCAACACTAGTCATCTGTGTTGTTATAAATAGCCATGTAATTCATTAATGTATGGTATGAAAAATATTACCTAAGAATACACGCAGTACATTGTCAGCTCACAATACTCGCTTTTCATTGCATTAGCTCGCCATGAACTCGCTGTTTTTCTTTCAATCAGAGTTATAACTGGTGCACAAGACGATGTGCAGATTCGGAGGGAGTTTATTATGATAATATTAATATATTATTGTCCAATTGATTGTATTCAATTTTTTTTTAAATTTTGAAAGAGACGGGGCCTAATGTCTGATGTACTAATCTCCTCAGATGGTTCATGGAATGATGTTACGGATAGTGACGATACCATACATAAACCGGACGATACAACCTCAAATATAGTCCGGGACGAGTCTCCACAACCTGCAGATGTATTTGACCTTACAGAGACCGATGATGCAATGAATGACATCATCACCAGTTCAGAAACCATAGACAGAAAAGATCTCCCAAACCCCCAAAATCTTACGACTCAAAGCAACGGTCAAGATGATTACTGGGCTGCTATGTTCCTTTCGACTTCATGTTTTAGTTTCTTATCCTATAATATGACGCTTGAGATTTATTAGCTCTTGCTTATAGCTAAAAGAGACCGATGCTGCTCAGAAAGATAAAGAAATGATAGAAGCCCATGAAATTACATCACCCGAGCGAAACAGGTGAGTTCTCAAAAGTTTATTTACTCATTATTATTATTATTATTATTATTATTATTATTATTACTACACATGCCAGTCAAACATAGCTTTCTTTGTATTACATTTGAATCACATGTATCAAAACGTACACAAGGAGAATAAAACAGACCGTTAAATATTTTTCTATGTTGCAGCTTCACTAGTATTTCGTCTTCTTCCAACAATTTAAACACAGAAGGCATAGTTGGTCTGTGATTTGTTTCGAGTTGAGTGCATAAGAGACCAACTTGAATGCCAAATTAAACTAAATATAAGGATTCGTAGTAATATTATTTATAGATAATTAAGTATTGGGATATGTACTTACATTTGTATATCCAAATTATTTAGGTACAACAATATGTGTTCATTTGCAAACTTATATTTACATGTATGTGTGTGTTAAAAAAAAGGTATGTGTGTGTGTATTGAACAAAAATATTATAGAATAGAGCCTATATGCTTTACAACTGATATACATGTATATAGTATGTGCACGTTTATAAGACAATACGAATAATTACTATGCTAAAAAAATGAAATTAATTAAAAATAAAAGGGCCAAACTCCAAAGTATGTTTTTTGGAGTGAAATGGAGCAAGTTGTTAAAAAATTATTGAGGGCAAAATTGACTATAATGAATGCGAGTAAAGAGAAATTATTTTAGAAAAAAAGCAAGTCAAGGTTTCAACTTAACTATAAACAGAAGTGGTGGGGGCCCAAAAAAAAAAAGAGAAAGCCAAAGGACTCTTCTGGATTTTAAGGGGACATCACTGAATGTGTTTTTAGGCATCTATAAATAGCAAATTCATTGTGGGTTAAATTCATATATGTAAAGGCATTTTTCTTTCTAGGATTGGATGAATGTTTGTTACCTTGCTAACTACATTGCTTTTTTTTTTTTTTTTTATTTCGATCTGAGATTTTTGAGTAATTTGATTATTATGCTCATCTATTGGTTATCTCTAAAACTCCATTTTTCCGCCTCTCTTTGCAAGCCAATTTTTTTTTTTCGAGTAAGTGTAGTATAATTCCTTTTTTTTCTTTTCTACTGGATATCTGGTGTATTAACTGATATTCTATATTTTTGGCCCCTTTGTGTTACTTGAACTATTTTGTTTTCATTATCTAACGGTCTACTTTAATTTTCTGGAAATCTTGAAGTTGAATAATGAATGATTGAAGAGATATTTGCACGATTTTAGTGTGTTTGCACGCGCGTGCGATAACTGTGAGGTGGTCTTTGTAGCTCGCATGGTGGTAATGTGGGAGTCTTTAGAAAAATCCTCGAGTACTTTGTCAAATGATCAATATTATTATAGTTTACTGCAATTGAAAATACTTCAATGATGAACATGATTGTTTATTTATTTATTTATTTTGGTGTGCGTCTTCGTTGTTGGGTTTTTTTCATTTTGTCATATATTTGTGGACCTCTATGTTGTCATTTTCCACTGTTACTTGAAAATTAGAGCACTGATTATAACCTAAGAAATAGATCTCTTAATTTCGCTTCTTTGGGGTCAACGAATTACAAGAAAATGGTGTTTGAAGGAGAAAACGGGTGTTTGCTTATAACCCGACTATTTTTTAGAAATAATTTGATTATTCTGAAGAGGCTTGACGAAAATCGTACGTCTCTTGAGTTTCTGGTTTATAGAGTGAAGATGTGGTGGATGATTAATGTAGGGTGTTAATTCCAAATGATGTTTATTTCTTGTATTTTCCAGAAAATTATAAATGTCTAATATTTTCTTTAATAAAAATGGCCGGATTCTCCTTATATGCGTAGACTTAATTCTCATTTTTGAACTTTCGTTAGTCAAGTTTTGAATCCTTGCTGGTGATGACTTATTACACATGATCCACATTTTCGAATTGAAGTAATTGTATTGTGTAAATTATTTATTTTCTAAACAAAGGTTTATTCTGCCATGAGTTTCGAATTCGTCTGACGATATATTATCTTACTATAGGTCCGAATATGTATGGAAAGCAAATTATCCAAAATCACGACATTAAAAACAATTTCAACAATCCGCAGCTCATTACCTATTCTCTGCGCGGTTCAAAGCGCTCGAACGAAGCATCAAATCTGAGCATTGTTCCATATGAAAATAAAGTGAAGGATACTCTGAAGCTGTTTCAGGATCTATATAACCAACTTTCAAACAAACAGAAAAGAGAGCCGAAACGAGAAGGCCAATGCACGACACCATTTGACATGGAGGCAAATCGTCTAAAGAAGGAAGGGAAATTAATATCTCTCGATAATCATTTCGAACACATCCCAAGCATTAAAATCGGCGATAAATTCCATTTTCAAGCCGAACTTGCCGTTATTAGCCTACACCGTCAGTACGTGTCCGGTATCAATGCTAACGTCGTAAAAATCCTTCATATTCATAGGCTTTCAGCTGATCATGGCTTTGTTTTGCAGTATTATTATATCTCGTTAATGCATACGTACGGCGTTAATTATACTGTGGAGTGAAAAGATCTACACTGTCTTGATATGGTGCCGGGTTTTGGCTTTTTTAGTTGTAAGTAGTTTTCCTAATGTCTATAATTCATAATCTCACGTTAAATTATCGGAGATGAAATTAGCTTTCAGAGTTTTTATTGCCTAATGACATTGATGATGTGCGTAGACGTTGGGCCGAGTGTTTTATGGATGTTATTTCTTGACGTTTTCTAGAGGTCATTTGATAGTGCACTGATGTGGACCAAAATATCTATATGTGATATTACGTGATATATATGGTTATTTGTGGAAAGTGGTCCTATCTTTAGGAGAGGGTGTGCCTCCTGGAAGATGGGCGAGCTGTGTTATGTCTTTTAGAAGTGAACGAGATGAAGGTTGTTCCTTAAAAGTAAGCGAATTGATGTGTCTGGAGTAGCGACCTTTAGTATGAGGATGAGTTCTCATATAGGGTCGTGATCTCTGGTGGGTTGGGCTGAATATTTGAGCCTGATTGAAAGTTTAAATATGTATATGGGCCTAGTGGGCTGTATGTCCGGGCTTATTTCGATAATATATTGAGAAGTTTATTGTTTATGGGAACTTGCTATATATGAGAAGTCCTAATTGAAAGTCGGTTATAGAGTTGTGATGAGAATGGAATTCTGGTTATGTAAGGTAACCCTAGATAGTGGAGGATTTCTCCTATCTCTATAAAAGGGGCTTCTGTCTCTTATTTTATTATCATTATCACGCCATTATTATTATTTCGACCGCATTATTTACATTAGAAAGAGAGAGAAGAGTTTGATTTCGCTTATTAACTTAAGCGTCGGAGGGCCTTAACGGGCTCGAAATCCGGCCCGTTCTAGGCGCTGTTTTGCAGGATTGGTGAGGTCGCTGTGAAGATTGTGGAGGGCTTTAGAGGTCGCTTTGACATATTCCATATTCAATTGAGGTCGCTGATCTCGGTTTGAGGTTAGTACCCCCTATATTTGGTAGTTCAACTTTTTGTACTTATCAAATTGGCGCCGTCTGTGGGAAAGAGGGACATCGAGTCCTTGAGCGAAAGGCGTGAGAGATTTCGTAAACAAAACATGAAAGATAGCAACATAATTCTGAGGACTTTACAATACGGTTCTCTGTCGAACAACAAGAAGAACAAGAAGAGCAGACTGGAGGACATTATCGAAAAAGACGAGGCAAGGGATGGAAAAACGCCTCCTCAGGTGGATCCAGTTGTCCAAGGCACCGGTAACACACCCCCGCCTTCCCCCAGGAAGCATGAGGGAAAAGGGTTGGCAGAGGACGCGGAGAGGAAAACACCAGAGGCGGAGGCGCAGAAGGCGATTCATGAAGAGGTGAAAAACGGGGAAGAATTACTGAAGGACAAGCCCTGTCAGAGTAGAAAGGGATTTTTGGATGGACTTATGGATTTCGTACCGCTAGAGAATCAGGAGGAGTTACGCAGATACTTAGCAAGCGAGCTGAGTATGGGGAAGGAAAAAGGCGGTAGATCTCATAGCGAGAAGGAGGAGGAGTCGGCGGTTAGGAAAGTAGAGTGGGGCGAGAAATCTACGTCGAAAAGATTGTCTCATAAGAGAAGACGAAGTACGCGGAGAAAGGGGGGTGCTTCTAGTTCCACCTCATCCGTAGGCTCTCATGTTCGTAAACGACGAGCGAAAGGAGTGAAAGTAAGGCGAAGTCGTTACAGGCGAAGTAGTCGACGGCATAATAAGTATAAAGTGAGAGCGAGACGCTGACCTCTGACACGGGTAGTGAGTCTCAAGAGAAAACTAAGAAGAGCGGCACTGTGTTCAAGGAGGGAAAGGGGGAAAGCGAGATGGGGCCACATAATAAGGCCTTTAGAGAGCTGCAGGAGGCCATGCTGAAATTACAGAGACGAATGGATGGAGATAGGTTTGAAGGAGAAGGAGGACATCCTTTCTCGGAGGAGATGATGCATGCAGCAATGCCTAAAAACTATAAAGCATTGGAGTTGCAGTATCGGGGGTCAACGGATCCAGTTGAGCACCTACAGCTCTTTGAGAACGCGAGAATGCTACACAGTTACACGGATGTCGTGGCATGCCGGGCTTTTGTGTCCACCTTGAGGGGAATCGCGCAAAATTAGTTCTATCAACTCCCGCAGGGGAAGATCACCAGTTATCTAGTATTGCGAGCTGCTTTTTTAAAGCAGTTCTCTAGTGTTCGACAGGGGGCGAGGACGGCGCAGTCACTCTTTACCATGGTACAACGACCTGGCGAGACGCTTAAACAATACGTTAACAGGTTCACCGGTGCTACTTTGGGGGTGCCCACTGCCACTGACGAGATGAAGGCTGGAGTTTTACGTCAGGGACTAAGGAGAGAGGACTTGCGAAAATCATTAGTGAAAAAAGAGGCACGAACGTATGATGATGTCCTGGCAAGATGTCATAAGTATATGCAGGTGGAGGAGGCCGAGGAGGAACATCAAGTGCGTTTTGGAAGGTCGGATGCAGATGCGTGAGAAGTCATCCCGAGAAGAGAAGTAAGGAGAGAATCAAGGAGGGGAATGCGCGGGCTCCTGGCTTCGAGTGCCGGGGTTAGTGGAAGACAAGAGGCGAGCACGCGCGATTGGAGACAAGAAGATTTTACACCATTAATTTATCCACGGGCTAAGGTGTTCAGTATTATGGAGCGTTCTGTACCTAATGCCATACAATGGCCAGAGGATCGCACACCTATCCCCACTCATCCCAAGACTGCCTCCTTCTGCCGATTTCACAATAATTACGGACATTTCACTGAGAAGTGTAGACACCTCAAAGAAGAAATAGAAAGACTGATAAAAGCAGGGCATTTGAAGGAAGTAATTTATAAGGAGAGGGAGCCACACGAGGAGCCCGCCTCAGCAGCAGGTCGCGAGGCAAAGACGGCAAGGAAATCAGAGATAGGAAGGGCCGCGGAGAAATAGAGGGAGAATAAACATGATTTCCGGAGAACCAACGGATGGTGATTCCAACAATACGAGGAAACGGCATGTTAAGTCAACTCGTTTGGGCATAAGGGAGGTCGCCAGTGTGACCAGACAACCTCAAGTCGCAGGGCCAGTCATTTCTTTTGGCCCCAATGAGAGGCGCGGGCTACAGGAAGATCACAATGATGCATTGGTAATTGAGGCGGAAATTGAGGGTTATGAAGTCAGCAGGATATTTGTAGATAATGGGAGTTCGGTGAACATCATATATATAGACTGCCTTGATTGGATGGAAGTAGATAGAAGAGTGCGGTCGGTGAACACGCACATATATGCTTTCAATGGGGCGCAGGTGAATACAGAAGGCGAGCTGACGTTGCAAGTAGTGTTGGGAAAAGATGAGTCGAGATTGGAGAAGAACTTAAAGTTTTTAATCATCCAGGGGAGGTCGGCCTACAACGTGATACTGGAAAGACATGCCCTTAATGCGTTTCAGGCAGTAACATCGACTTATCACATGAGTATCAAGTACCCAGTAGGCAATGGAGTGGGTGAGGTTGACGCAGAACAACAGGTCGCCAGATCGTGTTATCAGATGGCGGTCAGGAAAGGGTTGATGGAGAACAAGCGAGAGAGAAATAACGATCAACCGGAAGGGGTGCTCAATCCCAAGAAAATGAAAGAACAGGAGAACTCGGTTCAGCCGAATGAGGAATTAATGGAGATTTCCCTGGAAGAAGAGCGCCCAGAATATACCACGAGAATAGGTACCCAAATACCTAAGGCATTGAAGAATGAACTGATAAAGCTGTTAAGAGAATTTCGGGATATATTTGCATTTGGAGATGAAGAGTTGACGGGGGTATCACCAGAGGTCGCGCAGCACCATTTAAATGCGGATCCAGAGGCGAAGTCGGTGAAGCAGAAGAGGAGGCATTTTGGGTCAGAACTGGACAAGGTGATTGAAGGAGAGGTACAGAAGTTGTTGAAAGTAGGTCACATAAGAGAGATTCAGTTTCCAGAATACTTGTACTTGTCTAACGTTGTGATGGTACCAAAACCAGCTCAGAAGTGGACAATGTGTGTGGATTTCCGTGACCTGAATAAAGCATGTCCTAAGGGTCATTATCCTTTGCCGCGAATTGATCAGTTGGTGGATTCTACCTCGGGGTGCGAGCTGTTGAGTATGATGGATGCTTCGCAGGGGTAACACCAAATACCTTTGGCAAAGGAGGATCAGCCCAAAGTAAGTTTTGTTACTTCCACAGGTACTTACTGTTTCGTGTCCATCCCCTTTGGATTGAAGAATGCAGGAGCGACCTATCAACAGCTGGTGGATCGCATGTTTAAGGATTTGCTGGGGTCCACCATGGAGGTTTATGTCGATGACATGCTGGTGAAGAGCAAAAAAGCAGAATCCCATGTCGAATATTTGAAGAAGACGTTCGTTATCCTGAGACAGTATGGAATGAAGCTTAACCCGAAGAAGTGTGCGTTTGGAGTGCGACCAGGGAAGTTTTGGGGTTACATGGTGACGGAACGAGGAATCGAAGTGAACTCAGAGAAGGTGCGAGCTGTTTTAGAGATACCGCACCCTCGTACGGTGCGGGATGTGCAGGTACTTACAGGGCGCATTGCAGGTCTTAGCCGTTTCATTTCCAGGTCGGCGGAGCGGGGCGTCCCCTTTTTTAGGGCGCTAAGAAAGGGATCCAGGTTTGAATGGACACAGGAAGCTGCGAGTGCCTTTGACGAGTTGAAAAAATACTTAGCAGAGATACCACTACTGACCAAACCAATGCCCGGAGAGGATTTGATTTTATATATATCCGTGGGGGAGGTAGCAGTGAGTTCTGTCCTGATAAGAGAAGAAGCGGGTTTGCAAAAACCTATTTATTATATTAGCAGGATGCTGCGGGGAGCTGAACTGAAGTATACCGAGCTAGAGAGAGGAGGGTTTGCGTTGGTTTGTACGGTCAGGAAGTTGAGGCCTTATTTCTTGAGCCACAGAGTGAAGGTGCGTACCAACTTGGCCCTCAAGCAAGTACTGGGTAATCCAAATGTGTCAGGGCGGTTGGTGAAGTGGGCAGTGGAGTTGAGTGAGTATGACGTGGTTTATGAGACAAGGGTGGCTATCAAAGCACAAGTATTGGCGGATTTCCTGCAGGAGATGACGAGGCAGGTCGACAAGAATAAAGAAATTAAAGCGTGGACCTTGTATACAGATGGATCGACTATGGTATCAGGATCAGGGCTGGGCATTATGTTGGTTAGCCCGGATGGAGAGAATCTGGAGTTTGCGATCAAATTAGGGTATAAGGCGTCCAATAATGAGGCTGAGTATGAAGCCGTGTTACAAGGAATTAAAATGGCAGACGAACTAGGGGCGCGCAAGTTATGGGCGTACACAGATTCCCAGTTGGTAGCTCGTCAGTTTGATGGTTCTTTTGAGGCTAAAGAAGAATGCATGGCAATGTATCTGAGTAAGTTGTGAGAGGAAGTGGTTCGTTTCGAGGAATTCAAGTTAGAACATCTGCCTCGAGCTGAAAATACACGGGCAGATCAGCTCGCTCGGATAGCAGGAGCACTGGGGACTTGTGACACTCGCAGGATCACGTTGATGGAGTTGAGCCACAGTATCATAGAAAAAGGAGAAGAAGTTATGGAGATTGAGGATAAGGATGATTGGCGATCACCCATTTCGGATGTTCTCCTTAAAGTGCAAGAGGGCGCAGAGAAATTGACAACAAAAGAGGCTAGAGTTGCAGCTCGTTTTTGCGCTATTAATGAGGTATTGTATAAAAGGTCGCGGTTCGGACCTCTTCTTAAATGTTTGGCCAGAGAACGTGGAATGGAGGTGTTGAGAGAAGTACACGAAGGGTACTGTGGAGATCATGCGAAGGGAAAGGCATTAGTGGGCATTACGCTGCGAGCAGGTTTCTTTTGGCCTGGGATGAAAAGCTATGGCTGGTGAGCTAGTTCTAGAGGTGTTGATCGGTTGGCGGTTAATCGCCTAACCGCCGGTTTCAACCGCGTTGACCGGTTACGGTTAACCATTGACCGGCGGTCACGGTTAAAACCGTAACCATCAACCGGTTCCTGGCGGTTAGGTTACGGTTAACCAAAAAGTTTAACCTTAACCGCCGCGGTTAACCGGCGGTTAACCGGATTTTTTTTAAAAAAACACAGACCAGTCGATCGACTGGTATCGGAACGGCAAGGACCTCCTTGGCAATTCTAGAGAGAGTGGGAAAAATACTGGCCATTTTCGACCAAAACTGCACAAGATCGTTAGTAACACCATCGGCTTTTTTTGGAACCGAAGTCGGTTCAAAAACTCCTAAATAACTATCTAATTCCATTGACCGACTAGCACTAGCCCTTTTGCCGTTTTCGTTTAGTATCTTCAATCAACCTCATATATGGGGCTAGAGCTCCTCGAGGGTCGTTGGCGTCTTGTAGACAGTGACGGGGAAGGGGGAAGGGGACACATTAACATCACTAGAAGATGAAGATTGATCGTATTCATTAAAAGTTTGAATTAAAAAGTGTTGTGCTTCGTGAGCAACACTAAGAGGGCTAGGAATTGGTTTTCCACGAGATTCTAAAAAAGGTGTTAATGCATCGTAATAAACTTTAAGTAAGTTTTGAAGACCCTCCATCCGATAATCCGGGTCTAAAATTTTTGCAATCAAAAAAACATTGGGAATGTAATGAAAATATTTGACCCATTTATCCAACATCTCATCGATAACATCACCTAATTCCGGGTTACCGAGTAAAGCACTACAAACAAGTACTATTTGAATACAATGATCAACAAGTATTGAGGAGGTAGGATAATAAACACCGGATAAAGCCACGGTGGCATCGTTAAAAGTTTTTAAAAGGGATATCATATTATAACAATCATCCCACATATTCGGAAACAAAGCGAAATCGACATCTTCATTATTAAAAAATGTACACAATGCATCTCTATATTCAAATGTATCATTAAGTAATTTATAAGTAGAGTTCCAACGATTTGGCACATCTAATGAAATTTTTTTTGGATGCAATTGATTGGCCTTGCAAAATCTTCGCCATTTTTTTTGAAGCGAATCGTGGTTTCGTAGATAAGCTATAGCACTCCTAATCGGTTGAATCTTAGTTTTAAAAAGAGTTAAACCATCTTGAACACATAAATTCAAAATATGACAAACGCATCTAACATGAAAAAAATTGCCGCCAATAGCGGGTGGACAAGTAATTTTTAACAATTCTATACTAGCCGTATTGGCGGAGGCATTATCAAATGAAATTGAAAAATTTTGTTAGTTAAATGATACTCGGACAAAACAGTGGAGATTTTTTTCGAAATATTCACCGCCGTATGCTGGCTATCGAACTTTCTATATGCAATTAAACGTTTTTGCAAAGTCCAAGAATTATCAATCCAATGGCAAGTAATTCCCATATAATTATGATTTTTAAAATGATCCGACCAAATATCCGAACATATAGAGACACTATGAGGCAAACTATCAAATATTGAAATCAAATTCAATTTATACTCACCGGCCATTTTTTCAATATCGCGAGTTAATTTATTTCGTGAAATCCTAGTGCTAGATGGATTAAATGCACCCCTAGTATACTCTTCATAATGACTACTATGCGCATGATTAAAAGGAAGACTCATAACGGAAACAAATTTTGCAAGAAACTTTCGATGACCACTTTCGGTATATTGAAATAAAGTAGAGGAACTCGTACCTTGGCCGCCGGTCCTACCGCCGGCGGTAGATGAAGATGAGAAGTTTAGTTGTGTTTGAGAACTACCGGCGCCGTATTTGTCGGGATGCTTCTTCTCCATGTGGTATTTGAGCGACCCGTAGCCTCTATTATTTTTAGAACCGAAGGCGTAATGAGAATTGCGAATAATTACATTGCGCTCGAGGTTCTCCGTTGATCTTCTTTTTTTTGAAATATGCAATCGGAAGATGGGGGAAAGTAATTCCCTCGCTTTCGATCGAGGCGGCGACATATCACCTGTCGCTTCCTCCTCATCTTCATCCAAATTGACGGCCGCTTCTTCTTCATCGGAGCTCGGTAATTCCTCTTCAAAATTGGTTTGTTGCGAGTCGAAGTTGATTTGATTATATAGGTTATCAACTTCTTCCGCCATCATCTCATCGGAAACGTAATCTCCGGCGACGGCCGAAGATTCTCGTCGAGATCCTCAACCTCGACATCGACGAGAAGAAGTTGGAGTGTTGGTATTGACATCACGGGAAGAGCTTGCCATAGTGATATTATAAAAGAGAATTAAGTAAAACGAGATTAGGAATGAATAATAAGAATATTATTGATAATATTATTTCTTGCACAAATTAGAAACTTTACTTCTTTAAGCTTGAAAATATAAGAGAAGAAGAAGAATAGTAGATGAATTGGTGTGAGGATTGGTGTTGGAGAGTGGGGTATTTATAGGTGTAGAAATTTTCAAAAAAAAAAAAAAAAAAAAAAAAAAAACCGGCCTCAACCGGCGGTTAAACCGGTTAACCGACGGTTAAAACCAGTTAACCGCGGTTAACCGCCCAACGGCTATTTTCTTTTGAATTTGAGCCGTCGATTATCAACGGCTAGTTGATCTCAGCCGTTGATTTTCAACGGCTAATTCACAGATCAGTCGATCGACTACAC
>BMAC01000341.1:354948-426882 GCA_014905375.1 Phtheirospermum japonicum
TATTCTTAATTATCATATAGTCACGGATACCAAGGAAAAGAGGGTCTAGACGGTTGCTGAAAAAAGTTCAGGTTTCCTCGAAAATTACTGAGCACGTTCGTCACCATTTCTTGAAAGTTAAGTGGGGTTTTTGGTAGTGGTCGCCCTCGCCCTCTATTCCAGCCCGCTGTTGGATCACAATTTGGCGTGCACTTTTAAATCAACTTTCTGTCTTTGACATCAGCTGGCTCCGAGGTTAAACGGGTCCCCTTTTTGTTGTTATTTTTATTAGAGTCCATTGATTATATTTTTAGTGATTTCAAGTTCCCTCGTCGCAATTGGAGTTGGTTGGAAGATATCTTCATCTACCTCTCGATGGGGTACTTAATAATATTTGTGTTTCCGAAATAATAGGTACTCGGTCCCGGACTCGGAACAGCATGAGACCCGTCGGGTCCAGCCCCACAACCGGACCCGCTGGTACCGGTTCTGATTCCAAATTCTTGCAATCGGTTATGACCGGTTCCATTTCTGAATCCACACTTTCGAGACCCGGTACCCACCGGGTACCCGATGGGACCGGTTCCGAGACTGGGAACCCGTTGGTACCAGTTCTTGAACCAGGTACTCGGTACCAAGTTTTTAATATAGTAATTAATTATTTTTTTAAAAAAAATAGTTATATATTTATGGGTTCTGTTTTTTGTTTTAATATATAGTAATTATTGAGAAAACATAATTTTTAATTGTCTATTATCAGTCATGTTTAATTGTTGTTTTATTATAAATATTAATTTAACTATTATTATAGTTTATCTATATAATTAATTATGCACTAAAATTTTATTTTTCAAATAATAAACTCAAACAAGTACCGGAAACACGGTTTTGGAATCGGTTCCCACCGGGTCCGAGACCGATTCCAAAAACTTTGGACCCGACTAGTACCGGTTATGGGACCTGTTCTTTTTTCTTGGACCCGATTTTGATCGATTCCGGTACCGGTTCCAAGAAAATCGACCGGTTACCCGATTTTGCTCAACCCTAAGTCCACATGTGGGACTCCTTTAGAGAGTAGTGTTCATGTTAATAATCTAGGTTATTTGGAGATTCCGCAATAATCTTTTTTTCGAATTCAAGCCTCCTTTATTCGAATTGACAATGATTCTTATTCGCTCCTTCATCATTGAGTCTTCAACACTAGATACGAGTCGTGTGCTTAACACGGAGAGTGACTTGATTTGTTTTCATAAATTAGGTGTCATTGGTCGGGCCACTACACCCCGATTTAACCAGGTTCGTTGGTTCCCCCGGTGATTTGTACTTTTTTGTAGACCTTTTTGCTACCTTTTTGTGTCGCATCCGCGTGTGTTTTGCTTGCATTTATGGGTTTTAGAAGTCGTTTTGGCCTATCTTGTTAGTTTTAGGTTTTTATAACTTTTGTTCGGTTTTTAGTAGTTTTTCGTACACTTTTACCCTTTTTCGTATTTTTGGCCGTAGGATGACCAAAGCGGTCCCGCGCACGCTCGGATCATTCCACTCGACTCTGATTGGAATGGACAAAGCAAGAAAACACAGCGTGAACGAGGAGCGACAACCGGCGGACGTTGAGAGCGAAATGAGAAAACTGAGCCGGAGCAGCCAAGCCAGTCGATCGACTGGACCTCCCCAAATCGACTAGAGTCCAGTAAGGTTGGGAATTTTGGACGAAGCAGTCGATCGACTGCTCCTCAGTCAATCGACTGAGACGCAGTCCAGCTCGTGATTTTGGTCCTTTTTGACGTTTTTGCCCTGGCATTTTTGTATAAATAAGACCAGCTCTCCAACCTTATCCAACAACCCTTTATTAGTGGAATTAGGGGCTTGCTCCATTTCCTCCAAGCCTTTACTCTTGCCTTGCCATGTAAACCCTAGTTTAAATTCTTAGTGTAATGTAATTTTAGCTAGCTTAGTAGTTAATCTAGTTTAGCTTAGTTAGTTAGATTTTAGTTAGTAATTAGTTAGTTGTTCTTAAGCAAGTGTTGGAGTGAGTGACACCTCCTTTATGGTGCTTGTAGATTGAAGACTTGAGACTTTTGTTGGAATGCAATTTGGTAGTGTACTTTCCCTTTATTATTATGCTTTGTCCTTGATTAATTGCTCTTGATGTTGTGTTGGTTATTAAGCTTTGGTTTGTGTTGTTTTATTTCCATTGTTCTTCAATTTCTCATTTCTAGATTTTAGTTTGTTCATGTTCTTGCAAAAACTCCATTAATGCTCTTTTCAAGCTTTTTACCTCTTTTAGTTAGACAAACTTTTAGCTCTTGAAAGATGTATGAGTTTTTCTTCTTTGGTAATTTGTCTTGTTCAATTTAATGCCTTTTGACCAATTTCCATTTCAAATGCTTGATTTTCCCTCCATAACTTCTCTTTTAATAGTAAGCTTTTCTTGATACAATTAGTTTAGTAATTAGGGGTTTAGTGTTTAGGTTCGTTTAGAACCATTAATCGGAGCTTGTCGAGAATTGGGATTGACGACCCCAATACTTAATCGATAATTTGGGATTGACAACCCCAAATCGTGGATTAAGTGCTCGGCGAAAACCGATTAATCGTGGAGACGAACCGAACACCCTAAACCCTCATTTTCATTATTTTCATTAAAGTCTTCTTTTAAATTCAAAACTCAAATCAAACCAATGACTTAATGCTTTCTTAGTTTAGATTAGTGTAATTTATCTTAACAAGAGAGTGACTAAAAACACCGACCGCCGATTATATCTATCCTCGAGAGACACGACTCGGAAAAACTTACCGCTCTACAATTGACTCCGTACTATTGGGGAGAAGATTTCTTAGAGTGCTAAGAATCCTTCGATCAAATTTTGGTGCCGTTGCCGGGGATAGATTAAGGAAAAAGGTGTTTTTAATTATTTCTCTTGTTATCTTAGTTAGTTAGTTAGTTTAAATTGTTGTTTTACTTTCGATGCTCGCAATCCTTTGTTGAGTGTTGTGTTTTCAAGGTACTCATTCGGGGAGTCCGATGCCGCCCGCCTACACTCACGACGATCAAAGGATGCCTCTGCCGCTCGATTGATCCGGCCGAGGATGGCAAACTACCGAGCTAGTTTGCCATACGACGACCCTTATATCCAAACTCCCAAATATCCAAACCCTTACATCCAAGCTCCCGAGTATCCAAATCTGTACACCACTCCCCCAAGCTATCGGGTCCCCTCGACTTACGATGACACGTACGCTTCGATTGGTGAAGAATGGGCCCCCTCTTTCGATTAAAAACATCGACCGCCGATTATATCTATCCTCGAGAGACACGACTCGGGAAAACTTACCGCTCTACAATCGACTCCGTACTATTGCGGAGAAGATTTCTTAGAGTGCTAAGAATTCTTCGATCACCCGGAACCATGCTGAATAAAGGCTAATATGGACGGTAGCTCCTCGGGTTTCCCAAGCACTCACATCTCGGATGGGATTTTTCGTAATTATCGTGGCTTCTTTAAAGGTGGATTTTCTTGGTTGCTTAGATTTGGTTTTGAGTTTGCGGCGGAGCTGGTCGCAACTATAGTTGCATAGAAGAAGCTTCAAAAAATGGTTAGACTAATTGTTGGCTTCAATCCAACTGTTCTTATATCGGTGACCTATTCTCAAAAGGTTCCTTAAACATACCCAGGGAGTTAGAGGTGCCCATCCGCTTTCGGCTAACTATTGGTTTCGATGGTTAGAACCAAAACTGTGAACTGTTTTTATGTTATTTGGTTCCAGTTAGGCAAAAACTTAACCGTGAACCGGCAAGTACAAGGGTAAAAAACTCGTGAACCGATGGTTTCAAACCGCTAGTTAAACTGGTGGCAAAAGACTTTTTAAAATTAATAGTCGCGATCAGAGAACCATCGATGATCAACGGCTGCAAATTCTTATCATTGGCATAAAACTGCCAGTTTTAACCGAATCGCCAGTTTTCGGTAAAATCGGCGTTCCAACGATCTGATTTTTTTTTTTTAATTTATACCCTATAAATGCCCCCCTCCCCAACACCATTTTCCACACTAATTTATTTCTAATCTTCTTCTTCTCTTGTATTTTCAAACTTTAAATATATGAATTATGATTTAAGTTTTAAAAATATTATCAAGTCTCGACTCTCATCTCTAAAGTTATATAAACAATTCATTCCCTCTAGTATCTATAATCTATTAGCTTCCTTTAATATGGAATGCTCTTCTCGTCCTACTAAGAGAAGGAGTGATCGTAGAGAAGGCTCACCTGTACGAGGTCAAGGTGGATCAATCGGACCTTCGGTTTTCAGCAATTATGCTCCTGATGATCTAACGCCGCAAGAAGTCAAGGAATTATACAATTTTGTTAACTTTGATACTGATAAATATTTACCCTCCGACGATCATGATCGGGCCAACCTAATCAATCTTGACGATGATGTGGAAGAAGTCGAAGAAGGTGGAGGTTGTGATAATATACCTCCACTGCAACGAAGAGAATCGGCTTCCAAGGCACTCAATCCACCATCTTCACTCATCATTTTAAAAAGCAAAGATTGATGGTGAAACTCGTGCCAAAATACAATTATTGTTAAAAGAATTATGCCTCCAGTGGTAATAATACTGATTATAGAACAATGAGGACACATATAAGTCAAGTCATTCTAAGAAAATGGGCATTGAGAGCCCCTAAACACGGCTAAACTTCACCGTGGTTAATCTACCCTAGTCAGTTCCGCGTCAAGGTACATGTTTCTTATTTCAATATACTGAAGTAAATTATAGAAGAAGTCTTTCAAAATTTATGACTGTTATGGGTCTTTCTTTAATTTTCTTGATAATGATTATTATGAAGATTTTGTGATGCTTAATATTAATCCCTTGAGTACCAAAATTTCACGTAATACGGTTACGCGTGACCATTAAAAGGTTGTTGGAAAAAATAAAATTAATTTGTGTTCAAGTTTGCTAATTTATCACATAGAGTCTCAATATGTTCGGATATTTTGAAGGATCATTTGTGCTACCGTGAATTTATATGAGATATATGATTCTACTTTTACACATATTCTTGATCAATATATTCAATTTGTACTTATTACTATTTCTTTACTCGACTCGCCTCAATTTCATGTTTGCATTACTAAAATGTTGACAAATGGGATAAACACATCATTCCTGATATTATTATAGATTCTAAACTTTTAGATCAGATTTTTTGAGTAGAAGATTTAGTAAATTTGCTTATCATATAGTATAATACATTAGACTTGTTCTACAATGTTTGGACCTTGAGACTCTTAACCTTTGAACTTGTGTTTAAAATTATAGAAAATCTTTATCTGATATTTTTCATGAATATGACATACCTTCTAATGATTTTAATGTTTCTCCTAGTAGTAGTAGTAGTAGTAGCAGCAGCAGCAGTAGTAGTAGTAGTAGTAGTTGTAGTCGTAGTTGTGGTAGTCGTGGTAGTCGTAGTCGTAGTTTGTGGTAGTTGTGGTAGTCATAGTAGTCGTGGTCATGGTGGTGGTCGTGGTCGTGGTCGTGGTCGTGGTAGTAGTGGTGGTGGTAGTGGTGGTAGTAGTGGTAGTGGTAGTAGTAGTAGTGGTAGTGGTAGTGGTGGTGGTAGTAGTGGTGCTGGTGCTGGTGGTGGTAGTAGTGGTGGTGGTAGTGGTAGTAGAAGTAGTAGTGGTATTAGTTCTAGTGCTCCACCACGATATCCCGAACCTCCTGAAACTTTAGCCCCATGTTTATCATATGTGGCAAATACTATGCAAAAATGAGCAAGAGCTAGTGCTAGTTTATATCGAGAATTAGACACTTATTTAGGTAGTTTTGATGCGAGAACTATCCCAAAAAAGACTCGATGGTATTAACGATCTCGTGAAGTGGTTGTCGAAAATATCTTCTGTTTTTTCTGTACTTTCTAAGATTTCAAAGGAGGTTTTCACCGTTCCTACATCAACGGTTTATGTTGAATAAGCTTTTAGTACATGGGTTATGTGTTAGACGAGCGACAATCTAGATTATTTCCTACAAATCTAGATAATCAAATGTTGCTCATGGATTGGATGAAAGCCAAAAAAACTCAAACAACTCGAGCTCTATGAATGTGAAGAGAGCGACCAATGCAATACCACCACATCGGGAAGCAATGACTAAACAAGGACGGGCCTCCTCCAATATCCGTCTTCGGCCCCAAGTTAAATTATAAGGTAAATATAAGACATATGTGGGCTTTTGATTCTTCAACGATGATTTGTAAGTAAGTTAATTCCAATATTTAAAACTGATTTTTTTAATTTTAACTATTAATAATAGAAAATTCAAATCTTTTTTTTAATATCTCTCTCCCCTTACAAGTCACTAGTTCCATTTGTAAATTGTCATTTGAGTTTTAATTAGTAATTTTTAAGTTGTAACATATAAGTAATTAAACAATTGTGTGCAAATAAGAAATACATGTAGTTAATTAAAGCATGTAATGTTAACTAATTAATGATGTGTATATATCTCAATTTGATAGTAAATAATTTTGTTTCAAAAATAAGTTTTTACAAATAAAAAATGAAATAAGTTTCAAATTAATTTAGGCTCTGCAAGACATTAGTTTTTTACTTAATTTAAGGGGTTGTTTGGTCTAAGACTCCGAATATATGGATTGGGATTCCAAATCTCAATTCTCGTTTATTTTACAACTCGGAATGAATTTAAGCTTGGGATTTGTCAGGTATTTCTTTGTTGGTTGGAGAGAAAAAAAAGATGAGTAACGTATTATCAATTAGCTAAGTGAATATATTAAATATAATTTTGTGTGTCACGCACACAACTAATCAATGTAAATCATCTGGAATTTCTCTTTAAAATAATGAAAGAATAATTGTAAATATATGCTTATTTTATGTATTATGAGTACGCTTAATATTAGTATTTTAATTGCTTAATTGTAGCCTAATAATTAGTTAAATTCTTGTATATAATATACTAATTATAAATCAACAAGGCAAGGAAAAAGTACCTTCCTACATGGTATTAGTATTCTAAGGAACAATCCCCTTCCTTTTCTTTTCTTTTCTTTGTTTTCCGTAGCGTTTCTCCAACAATTTTTTTTCTTTTTCCCTTTTTATTCCGTCTTCTTTCTCCTTCATTCATCCATGGCAGAACCAAAATCCTCATTTCATCCAACCCTTGCCGTTTCTAATGTCAAAAATCTCATTCCCATCATTCTTAAATTAGAAAATATCCAGTACGCAACTTGCGCCGAACTCTTCAAGATCTACGCTCGGTCTCACCGTGTTCTCCATCATATAAATTTTCTAGAAACTGGTAATGAAAAAGTTCTCAAGACCGATGATGAGAAAGAGTTATGGTCAACTCTCGATGCCACAGTTTCTCAATGGACCTGCCACTATTTCCAATGATCTCTTACACACGATTATCGAACCAGACTCAACGGCATTGACGCTTGGAATCCTTTACGAGAAACTTTCCAAGAAAACAAAAACTCTCAGGCCGTGACGCTTGAACAAGATTTCTCCCATACAAACATGGAAGGTTTTTGTCCGTCTCTGCCTACTGTCAACACCTTAAAGGACTCTCTAATCAACTCAAAAATGTCGGTGCTCCGGTCTCTATCGATCATCTCATTTTGCAACTAGTGGTCGGTCTCACCGAGGCATGCAACAACATCACCATGCTGATCCGCCAAAGCAAACCATGCAGCCATGCATGCTTTACACGTGCATGGCCATGCCAAATAAGTCACAAAATCAGCAGATGAGGACAAAGTGATCACAGTCACACAATCCTTCAACATATGCAGCTCTAACCCTATTGTCAACACCTTAAAAGACTCTCTAATCAACTCAAAAATGTCGGCGCTCCGGTCTCTATCGATCATATCATTTTGCAACTAGTGGTCGATTTCACTAAGGCATACAACAACATCACCATACTGATCCGCCAAAGCAACCCCCTTCCTATAAACAACCATGCAGCCATGCATGATTTACACATGCATGGTCGTGCCAAACAAGTCACGAAATCAGCAGATGAGGACAAAGTGATCACAGTCACACAATCCTTCAACATATGCAGCTCTAACCCTACTGTCAACACCTTAAAGGACTCTCTAATCAACTCAAAAATGTCGGCGCTCCGGTCTCTATCAATCATCTCATTTTGCAACTAGTGGTCGGTCTCATCGAGGCATACAACAACATCACCATGCTAATCCGCCAAAGCAACCCCCTTCCTATAAATAACCATGCAGCCATGCATGCTTTACACATGCATGGTCATGCCCAATAAGTCACAAAATCAGCAGAGGAGGACAAAGTGATCACAGTCACACAATCCTTCAACATATGCAGCTCTAACCCTACTGTTAACACCTTAAAGGACTCTCTAATCAACTCAAAAATTTCGGCGCTTCGGTCTCTATCGATCATCTCATTTTGCAACTGGTGGTCAGTCTCACCGAGGCATACAACAATAACACCATGCTGATCTGCCAAAGCAAACCCCCTTCCTATAAACAACCATGCAGCCACGCATGCTTTACACATGCATGGCCATGCCAAATAAGTCACAAAATCAGCAGATGAGGACAAAGTGATCACAGACACACAATCCTTCAACATATGCAGCTCTAACCCTAGTTGTAGTTGTACGAGCCATTTTCCTCCCTACACGTATATAGGCTATTATAATCTAGGTTGATCCTAAGAGGTTTTAAATATAGCTCATTATTCATCAGCATTGTAATGAGAATTGTATTGTGAACAAGAAAGTTATTTTCTTGTTTTATGCTTACAGCTTTATTCACAAACTCAAAATGATCCTGAATCCATTTCTTCTTTTGTACTTCCCCCCTTTTATCAAGCTCGGTCGAAGTTAACACTTGAAGAAGAAAGCTTTGCCAAAAAGGTAGCAATTAGATCAACCACTGCTATGGTCGCACGAGAATCGGATAATAGCCAAGGCCATTCAAAATTACCATGGCGGCAGTGGTAATAAAAGCTCCAACAGAGGTCGCGGCGGTAACAAATATTGTGGTCATGGCAGTGGCAGGATTGGAAGTACCAGTAGAAGTTGTCGCGGTGGGGCACTGCAGCAGACCGGAAGTAGAAGTGGTAGTAGCCCCGCGAGGCACATCAATAGATTCACCAATGCCCGCATTCTCAATCTTAGATGAAAAATGGGCAGCAACAATTTCTAAATGGACATCAGCTGTGGGGTCCTTAGGCCTATCCACAATTGGCCTCACCTCCATGCCCATATCCAACACCTTCTTGGGCCAAACCCAACACCCATCAGACTGGAGTCCTTGGCCCATGCCCCAATTCAGCTTATCAAGCCTTCTCAGCGGGTCCAATGCTACCTACTGACGTCCAGGAAGCCATGTAAACCCTTGGGCTCACCAAATCGAATGAAAATTGGTACATGGACACCAGTACCACCACTCATATGATGTCCGATCAAGGTAATCTCTCATCTTATTATAATCCGAGCAATACTCGCGGCATAATTGTCGAAAATGGTCACTCTATTCCAATTTGTGGTCAAGGTCATAAAAAATTAACGCCCCCGCCCACCCCAACCCACCGTTATCCTTAAAAATGTAGTACATGCACCTCACCTTGTTAAGAACTTAGTGTCAGTCAGAAAATTTACTACTGATAATTTGGTGTCTGTAAATTTGATCTGTTTGGATTTTCTGTGAATGACTTTCGGATAGGGAGGTGCATAATGAGATGTAACAGTCGGGGAGATATCTATCCCATTAACACCACTACATCTAAATATGAATCACCAACCACATTTGCAGCCTTAGCAGCATTATTGTGGCATGCTCGTTTGTTATTCTTGCCCTCTTAGAAAACATATTAAATTACCTTTTGTTCCCTCTAATTCATGCACTTTAATGGCTTTAGATAATATACATTACGATCATTATAGGCCACAAATATTATATGTTATTGGTTGATGATTACTTTAACTTTTTGTGGAATTTTCATTATCTAAAAAAATCTAAGGTTTTGTCCACTTTCTTAACATCTAGAGCATTCATCTGAAACCAATTTGAATGGGAGATAAAGACTTTTCAATGTGACAATTGTAAGAAATTTGATAATGGGTAGTTTTGGGATTTTTGCAAAAATAAATGTCTTGTTTTTCGTCTCTCATGTCTGCACACATCATCACAAAATGGAAAGTCGAACGAACAATTCGAACCATTAATAATATTTTACGTACCCTACTCGCTCATGCGTCCATTCCTCACTCATTTTGGCACCACGAATTACAAACGATAACGTACCTCCTCAATATTATTCAAAGTAAGCAATTAAACAATCAAACTCCTCTCTAACTTCTTTACAAAATCCACCCTTCTTACTCTCATCTACGAGTTTTGGATGTTCATTTTATACCCTTCTCATCCACTAATATTACCAAACTTCAACCTCGACCCGTGTGTGTTTCTAGGCTACCCCTCATCATTGTGGCTACAAAAATGCTAGGACTTGTACTCAAACAAAGTTATCATTAGTTGTATTTTTGAAGAAACTAATTCCCATGGGCCACAATCCATACTGCTCCTAAACACTCCTATGAGTTTTTTGACAATGGGATATACCTCATATTATCCATCAATTAGTCTCACAAAATATCCCAACAAAGGCCCAATCACACAACACCCCGTCACCTGTTATCCAAAAAGGCATCACCACCACACCAACCTAACATCTCCAGGGAGCCCACGGCCCAATACTTCCAGCCCACAAATAAATCGAGTCACTACTAGCTTAATAAGGCAAAATGTTACTTCCAGCCCACTGCCCCATAACTCAAGCCATCCCAGCGGGCCCAACAACTCCAGCCCACCACCAAGTAGTCTAGTACAAATATAATTTGGCCCCATTAAACTTATGGAACATGGATACCTAATTTAGGAATCTTAATTCGGGTAAATTCCATAAGAGGGTCCGATTAAATGAAATTGTATCATAATAAAGCCTGAATTTTAAGTTCTCTCAATTAAAGGCTCTAATTTTCAAAAAAATTCAATTGAGGGCTAATATTTACATTTAAATTCCCATTTGAAGGCCTAATTTAAAAAATGTTTCAATTGAGGGTTCATATTTACATTTTGATTCTCACTTGAAGACCTCTGTTAACCTTGGTTAAGTAAAAAGATGATGACACAACTAATCCCAAAAGCTTGCAATATTTATCTTTTTTTTTTCATGTACTTTTATATTTGTCAATTACCATCAATAAATAAATAAATAAATCTAAAAATGACTTCATTAAACTAGTTGCTATGAATACGAGTTAAACCATAGTTATGTAAGTGTGTTGACGTGTCAATTAATCCCAAATCAAGGTTAAATTATTTTTTTTAATTTATTTATTGATGGTATTTGGCAAATATGAAGTCCATGAAAAAAAAAAGAAGATAAAAATTGCAGACTTTTGGGATTAGTTGTGTCATCATCATTTTACTTAACTAAGGTTAACAGAGGCCTTCAAGTGGGAATCAAAATGTAAATATGAGCCCTCAATTGAAATATTTTTAAAATTATGCCTTCAAGTGGGAATTTAAATGTAAATATGAGCCCTCAATTGAAACTTTTTGAAAATTAGAACCTTCAATTGAGATAACTTAAAATTCAGGCCTTATTATGACACCATTTCGTTAAATCGGGCCCTCTTATGAAATTTTCCCATTAATTCCATGTTAATCATCATAGTTAAGTAATTACATATATGCCTAACCATATACAAACCAATTCCATTTCTACGTGATGTTAATATACACCATGATATCCTTAAATATCTGATAGACTAACCAAAGACAAAACTAAAAAAAATCTTAAATTAAATGTAATTATGACTAAAATATATTTCCTTAAAAATCTCACATATACGATAATTTGAGGCTTGTATATATTTTTCTAAAATATCTCCATCTCTTTCTTCAATCCTAATATTAAATGTTTTCCTAAATTATCATCATTTATTTCCTCAATCATGGTAATTAATATTTTGATGATATATGGTTGATTTACGATTGATCTCTACATTTTGATGAATGAATTTGTAAAAAGTTGATTTACAGTTTATGTACAAATGATTTCTATACTTTGATAAACTGGTTTGTTAAGAGTTGATTCATGGTTGATTTATTGATGATCACTACACTTTGATAAATAATTTATTAAAAGTTGATTTGTGGTTAATTTATGGACACTTTGATAAATAATTTAGTAAAAGTCGATTCATGGTAAAAAAAAAAAAATGAATCAATGCAAAATGCAAGGAAATTCAGATTAACATAGGATATACATAAACTAAACATCAACATAAATATTTTAGGTAAAAGCTTATAACTAAATTATTAACATCAAAATGGTAAATTGAATATAAACAGACAGTTAACAAAAGATAAGTAGCTAGCACCAAAAAAATAAACAGACGGTATACAGAAGTTGTACAACCCATATTGAGAAGATGCATGACTCATATACATTAGATAAACGTAAATAAACCGAATAATATACATTTTTGAAAGTCAACCATTAATATAAGCGGGTGAAACATTTAAAATATATAAAAACTCGAATTATAAAAGCCTACATGAAAGTTATTTGAATTAATATGAGAGGATAATTCGAAGAGAGAATCGAAAGAAAAGAAATTGAAAATTTTGAAAAGAGAAATCTCAAACTGAGGATGCAATGGCATATACAAATTTTGTAAACCCGTTTCTGAAACCTAAAAATAAATGTACAAGAAATCACCAAGTCAGCATAAGTAAACAATAGTAGAATCCTCAAAACCCAATCAAAGCTGAGATATTGATATCACCACTAAATAATCATATCTCGACTCTTCATATAAATAACCAACAAGTTACAATTCATCAAACATCCATCAAGCACCTACTAAAAACAATGATAGCCTCAACAAATGGCTCTATCATCTCCCTCCTTTGCCGACCAGGTAGTAGAGATCTCCCCGACGGACTCGGAGATCACCGAAAATGGTAGAATCTCAATGAGGAATACAGCTTCCAAGAGCGTTTCCTCCGACAGCCTATGGTACGGCCCAGACCGTGTCAAATACATGGGCCCATTCTCCGGCGAGCCCCCAAGCTACCTCACCGGCGAATTCCCAGGCGACTACGGCTGGAACACCGCCGGGCTTTCAGCCGACCCAGAAACCTTTGAAACCCCGGCCGATTCGGAATCCTCGAACACGCTCTGTTGAGCAAGGCCTCCAAGTAGAAAAGCAAAGCCGAGGTTTCTGGGAAAGGAGATCTTGATATCAATTTGAAGATGATGAAGATTATTCGAATTAATATGAGAGGATAATTCGGATAGAGAATCGAAAGAAAGTAATTAAAAACTTTGAAGAGAGAGAAGTTGAGAGAAAAGATATGGGAAATACGGTTTTGATAATTCGTCCACTTAATTCACAATTAATATACCATAAATAAAATGGGGAGAAATAATTAATTCCCTTAAATAGATTATAAATATCTCAAGATTAACGCAATATTAATTCTTACCAGAGTTTTGTAATTTTGAGATAAAATTAAACTCATATTGTAAAAAATACAATAAAAATGGTATAAATAGAACAAAATCTAACCAAAGGTAAATTGGGAATTTTGTTTTAAAAAACAGTATTTCTTGGCATTTTCTCTTAAACTTAGCCCCACCATCTCCAATTAACATTCTGGCTCAACGCCCCATCACACGGAGTCAACGCAGGATCCAAATACCAAATACAACTTACTCTCCCGTACAATTAAATCACCACTACCCCATAATCCTGTATTGGACCTTAATGATCCGAATTGGAAAATAGCTATGACCGATAAATATAATACTCTTGATAATAAGACGTAGAATTTAGTAACTTGTCCACCTGATGTTAATATTATTCATTCTATGTGGATTTTTAGACATAAAGAAAACTCCGATAATTCTTTTCAGAGGCATAAAGCCCGTCTTGTAGGTGATGGCAAAACTCAAGAAGGTTTTTCTTTGGCCTAATTATCGAATAATCTTCAAATCAATAATTAGGCCAAAGAAAAAGCATGCTCATGCTGAAATATCACAAGCACCCCCTCGCCCCACGGATTCGCTGTTTGCTTACTGGCTTCATATAATTCAGAAAACACTCAGTTCGCTAAGTTTGAAAAGTCCAAAGAGCGCAGACTAGCCACGGAGCTTAGATACGATTTCCCGACTAAGTTCTGAATTTTCTATGAAAGATTTGGGTCCTCCCAATTACTCATTAGCATATCAATCACTCGACATTCAGGTAGTCTATTTTTATCTCAAAAGAAGTATGCTGAAGAAGTCATCGAACAAGCTGGAATATCTTCGTGTAAACCCAGCCCTACTCCGGTCGATACTAAAATGAAACTTAGAGCCACTTCTCATACTCCGTACACCGATCCATCACATTATCGCAGCCTTGCAGTGGCATTACAATATATCACGTTCACACGACTCGACATATCGTATGCGGTCCAACAAATTTATCTTTTAATGCATAATCCTATGGAAGAACACATGTTGGCTCTCAAATGAATAGCACGCTACATTCAAGGAACTCTTGCACACGGACTGCATCTATATCAGTCTTCAACAACCGCCCTTGTCTCCTACAAAGATGTAGATTGGGGTGGATGTCTTGACACCCGACGTTCAACTTCATGTTATTGTGTTTTTCTTGGTGATAATCTAATATCTTGGTCATCAAAACGGTAGGCTACCTTATCTCGATCTAGTGCCGAGGCAGAATACCGAGTGGTCACTAATGTAGTTTTCAAATCTTGTTGGTTAAGAAACCTCCTTCTCGAGCTTCATTGTCCCATTCTGAAGGCAACCTTAGTCTATTGTGACTCCGAGTTATGATATATATCATGAGCGATACGGAAATAGATCGAGTAATCTGTTCCTTTAGGGAGGATTAGGGAAATCCTATTGATTGCAGCTTTCTCCGGACCTCCAGGAAAAGCATGAAGAAACACACTTCCTATTAGTTGTGTAGTAGTGATTGAATTCTATGTTTATTCCGATCGAAAATAAGATATCCAAATCCAAATAAAAAGTTGTGGATCGACTCGATGAAACAATACATCAATGAAAAAACAATTCGATAAGTTTATTGACTCTGTTATAAAAAAGAAATATTAGTGTCATATATCTCTCTGGCAATCTAGTCCAACATCAACGGACAAAACATGTAAAAATGAATATCACTTTATCCGCGAAAAAGTTGTTGGCCGACAAGTACGCGACTTACATATTCCTTCACGCTACCAAATCGCCGATATCTTTACAAAAGGCCTTCCGCTAATTCTATTTGAAGACTTTCGGGACAGTCTCAGCGTCCGCCGACCTCCCGTTTCAACTGTGGGGAAGTGAAAATTATAATTGTAAATATAGTAATTATTTTATATAAACCAATTAGACTTATTTTATGTATTATGATTAGACTTAATATTTGTATTATATTAGCTTAATTATAGCCTAGTAATTAGTTAAATTCTTGCATGCAATATACCAATTGTAAATCAATAAGGCGATGAACAAAATACCTTCAAACAAATAATATTAAAAAAAATTGATCAACTATTAAAAAGAAAAAAGTAAGAAAACTTATTGGTGGGTCTTGGAAGCTCTATTTGTTGAAATCAACATCATCATTGGCCAATAAGACGTATAAAAAAGGATAACTTAATGTTGTAGCATCATGTTCATTCCAAGAAAAATAGTTGTATTGTGAGTTTTTTTGGATTTTAGTGCAAAGTTTGGTAGTAAATTATTCATTTTTGGTCCGACCATGCATATCTGGGGCATTAATTATGAAGCATTTTTAATAGGTAAAATTGTAAAATGGCTCTAGCAGAGGTTTCACAAATTTAATATCACTAAATATACTTGGTGGCAAATTTACTCAGTAATTTATAAAAAGATAGCAATTTAACCCCAATTTCGTCGGAAAATAAAAGTTCGCCGGATTTTTTCAATTTCCGACGAAAAATATTGATTTTGACCAATTCTGACAAATTCAATACTGATGTGGAAAAGAAATAATTAAATTGCTACCAAGTATATTTAGTGGTATTAAATTGCCACCACCCCTAAGTTATTGGGGCTAATTTGCAATTTTGCCTTTTTAATAAGTCAATTGCCATAATAATATAACACATCAAAGAAACTTTATGTTACCTTCACTTTACCATACCATGTATGGTAATTCAATTACTTTTAGGGCTTTGACCATTTAAACCAAAAGCAAAGGACCGTGTACCATTAAGTGCAAAAGATATTTCATATATTTTTTATATTTATCATTACATATATACTCTATAAATTAAATCACTACACATCTTGCGCACAAATAAAAATTTGTCTGATTCCATCCCAAAATCTCGCTCTTAATACTTATCAAATAGCATAAGAATTTCCCAATTCTGACACAAGTATTTATTAGATCGAATGTACAACTGAAGATGATTTCTCTGATCCCTTTATAATTCCACTCCGGTTTACAACTCACCCAATTCCTCAAAATCGATTTCATACCGGCCGCAACTAAGGTATTTACTAGATCGAATGTACAACTGAAGATGATTTCTCTGATCCCTTTATAATTCCACTCCGGTTTACAACTCACCCAATTCCTCAAAATCGATTTCATACCGGCCCGCAACTCAAATTTCATAAGCCTTTTAGAATTTAAGAATAATTCAACAGAATTTGATTGATCTTACTTTACTTTAAAATTTCATACTAATAAAATTCGTATTGGGAATTTGAGAATTTCATACTAAAATTGGATACTTTCCTTTTATTACGTGAAACTCCCCCATGCTTATACTTATCGTTACAATTCACACGATTCCAATAAGATTTCATTGTAGAATTTCATACTAATTTAATGGGATTTGATTGAATTTCATATTTTCCCAGAAGATTTCATAGTCATTTCAATTATAGAATTTCATACCAATTTAATGGGATTTGATTGAATTTCATACTTTCTTTTTTTAGTTCGTGAATGTGTATGATTGAGTTTTCTTTCATAGTATTATTTCATTTCTTAGTCAGTTCAATTATAGAATTTCATACTAATTTAATGGGATTTGATTGAATTTCATACTTTCTGTTTTAGTACGTGAATGGGTATGATTGAGTTTTCTTTCATGGTATTAGTTCTGCATCTGAGTTAGAAACGAAGAGATAAGTTAATCAGAAATGAAAACAAAAAACTCATTAATTAATCACGCTATAGTTTGGTTCGTTTGTTCGAAAACGGTGATTTGATTGGAATACCTTAGGGATAATACTGACTATTTGACATAATTATTTATTAATTAATAATATTAATTTGGCCTATAACGGTGATTTGATTGGAATACCTCAGGGATAATACTGACTATTTTCCATAATTATTTATTAATTAATAATATTAATTTGGCCTATATGGGACAAAACTGATTAAAAGGACTAAATGGTAGATACAAATTTGATTTTGTCACTAAATAATAATTTTTCTATTACTTTTTGACACATCATCTATATTAATAAATATATTTTTTTAAAATAAATTTATTGATTAAAAGAGTTAGAGGTATCATAAATAAATTCTAAGATATCAAGTTATCATATATGATTGGAAAAAAAAAAGAAAAAAATAGGTGCATTGATTTATTTTGTTTGAAGTAATGATTTATAAAAATTAAAGTTATAGTCGATATCTAAATTTATATCGTATAAAACTTATTTTTGTTTTTTAAAGAAACCCCTATAACTTAATCGCTCTCACAAAAGATCTGCAATTACAAACTTAATAACGAAATTTTCATTCACCCAATAAAAGAAAAAGTTGAAAAAAGAAAGTAAAATAAAATATTGAATGCGACATCCCAAGACGTGCAACGATTAAAAAGAAAAAACCGAGCATCCAGATTTATAAGAATTAGACCGATATTATAAGCCATTCTAATTAAAAATATATATATATAATCAACTTCTCATACCACTCCTAATAAATAAACACTATGATTAATTTAATTCATTTATATCGGAATAATGCACACCCGTAAACCGCTACTATGATTAAAAAATTAGGTCCCCAATCAATACAAAGTGCCATCTCTTCCAAGGTAGGGGTGCTTTCTCAATTAGTCGGAATAGTAGGGGCCCTCAACAAATATCTGCAAATGAAATCCACGGTAAAACTACGTTTCAAAATTAGTGCTTATCCAAATTCGACGATCCAGGTCATTCCACGTACTAAAATCTATCCTTCCAATTTTTGTTCGGCAAGTTGCCATTTTCTCTCTCATTGTCTAATTCAATCCCTCTTCCCCATCCCACCGCCTCCGGCGATCCCTTTAAACCCACTCCTAACACGGTTTTCTACCTCTAGATATACGTACTCATAGATACATACCTTTCCTGCAGTTGTTCGTGTGACTGAAAATATGGGAAATGCGAATGGCAAAGAAGAAGGCATTGAAAATGGGGGTGGCGATGGCGGTCCCGGCGACGAGGTATCGGGGGGCTCGAACCACGCGCCGACAGCTCGCGTGCCTTCATCTGATTTGATGGCTAGCTCTCCGCCGCATGACCCCCGGCAATCTCGCCCCCCTCACTTGTTTTCCTCTCAGGTGAGATTTCTCTTTCGTTTTTAGGTATGTATTTGTATTTGCGTGCTCTCTGTGGAGAGGTCAAAGAGAATGGTGTAGTCTATGAATCCAATTTGATGTCACTGAGTGACTATATTTTATACATTTGCTGAGATTTGTGGCCGTGTGACTGATTATAAGAACTGTCCAACGAATAGTAATGATCATTATTTAGAAATACATTTGATCTGCAATTTCTTATATTTGTTGGTGGCCGAGATTTGTAATCTGCATTGCAGGATGCTGTTGTGGTCATTAATATTGTGTGAAATCAACTCTGTGTTCACTCCTTGTGGCAAGCAAATGACATGTTGATTTGGGATCAAGTTGGTTAACTGTCTTTGAAGGTTAGATTGAGGAAATTACTCACCGAATCGTAGGTGCTGTCTGATATTTCTAGAATTCCTGATCTGAATGAAAAAACTTAATAGTAGTTGAGACTTGAAATTGGCAATCATCATAAAAATTTTGCATTGCTACTTAAGGTGTAAATCAACTGTTGTGTGAAACAAAGACAGAGTTGCCCGGGCATGGTGCAGTAACTGGATATGAGACGCTCTAGTTGGTCAGATATTAAACGGCCTTGTTTGAATGCTTGTTGCTAGATCAGATGATACATAGGCATATGGTGTACCAAGCCTGATGAAAAATGAGTTATTTGTTGTGTTAGAAGTTTAGTGAATAGAAAATATAGAGTCTAGGTTGTGATTATATAGTTGAGGATCCAGGCAATCAAACGCACGTCGACCTTTTCCTGCTTTCCTGTTTTAGGTGGGAGAACATGTGTGTGCCCCCTTGGAAGCCAACAATGTGCACTTATATAGGCACTAGGGTGCTGTAATTCCACTTTTAACTGCTAGGTTAGGTTGTCTTAGATGGTTGGAGCAAGTTCAGATTCTGATTGTTTAAAAAAGTGGTAGTTCTTGGTCACTTATGAAGATAGTTTTATGTTTGATGTTTTCTCTTGGAAAAATCACTCCACTTACCATGCTCATGATTCTTTGGAGCCTTTGGTATAAAAGTATGATGAACTATAATACAAACTTAAGACGGTATGATTCATATTATGTTATGTGTGTCCTCAACCTCTGGTGAAATTTTATCATCAGTCAAAGGATAATACGAAATGCATGTTTTGGTTTTGTTTTCTTTAAGTTCACTGATTAGTTGTATCAAAAGAAAGGCCTTGCCTAAACATTCCTTTACATGTAAGGGGCCCTTAACTTTTAGCGGACAAACGCCTCAACTAATAAGCGCATCTTAAGGTAAAGAGTTATCCTGTTTTGACAAAATGGTGTATCTTCTGTGTATAATTTTTGTTTTTCTTCTCCCCAAATTATCATGTAGCATTAAATTCTTTCACCTAAACTCATGCATTACAACCAAATATCTCAAGTATTGAGAAGGATGTGATTCCGTTTTTATTGAAATGTTTATATTACATGTCCTTTTCTCCCAGTAAATAACACACTTTGAAAAGGAACACGAGGTCAGTGCTTATTAGTAATGTTGGGGTGCGTGAGAGATTGTAATTTGCACCCTCTTTAGAATGTTGTGTGAATGGAAATTTAACTATGTTTCTCTAGGACCCACCCGAAAATGTTAAATTTAAGAATTGGATTGGGATTACATTAATGGTTTACCAAAGATGATTGTCTTAGCATGTCCTGTGGAAAACGTTTATTATTATTATTAGGGTTAATTATGCTATCATTCCCTACTCTGATAATTACAAAACCTCCTTTTGGAACTGTAAATTACTCTTTAATAAACGCCACTCTGTTTGTATTATCTAAGAATACTCTTGTACAAATTATTAGAAAAATAGCATGAATTACACAGCCACATCTGCTTGTTTATGATTTATTAACTCTTCCATTGCCACTTTTAAAATAACTTTTCTTTCGAGCATGCATGTTTACACCAGGTAGAGGTATTACGCTGTCCTGCCTTACTGGTAGCATAATTTCCAATTTTTCTTGGTGAAAAAACACATTGCGCGCAATGCTCCTGGGCTGCCTCCCCCTTCCCCACCCAATATCAAACATAGGATTATGTTCACTGTTTCCGACCCCATTTTAACCAAGCACTATTTAGTCACTTGCTGATGTATGACCCGAAGATTAATTTGTAACATCCTAATAAAATTATGAGAATTATTTAGACTCCTCTTTTGGGTCTGTATGTGTTCTCATGTTTGGAACTATTAATTACCATATCCAAGGGCAGGGCCAGGCTGCTGCGGGCCTCCTATCTTTTTTTTGAATTCTTAAAATCAAACATTATTTTTGAGTGACGATTATTCATTGTCTTGATTTTATTTTGGAGAGCAGCTTTCGGTGTTGAAAGTTTAGTAAAACTTGAGAAGTTGAGCGAAAGCATCTCTTTATAGCAAGTTGGCAACATCCGTTGATCATTTATGTAGATTTTTTAGGCTTATTTGATTTTGATCCATCACCGGAAAGCAATTGAATTAACAGATGTAATTTGCAAAAGAACTTTAATGAAGAACAAGAATTTGTGTTCTTCTCGGGATAACCTCCCACTTAAGCTTAAAACCGACAACTTAATATATTTATGAAAGTGTTCTTTGCGGGATAAGAAGACAGCCTGAAATAGTAAAACAACCCTACTGCTACTAATGGGCTCAAGCCCATGTTATTAACCATTAAAAGTTTAGGCCTGTTCAGTCACTTTACTAGTGCCCTAGGCAAATGATGTAAGCACTCACTTGCGGCTGAATTAAACATTTAATTTGGTTTGAAGAATTATAATTGGTTAATTTTTTCCATTATTTGAGTTGGCATTATGATATGACTTTGTCGATTCTTATAGGTGTTTAGAGGCTAGATGAAGGTATATTTGATCCTTATTTCAAGAGGTTGAGCTTTGAAAATTACGAAGTAATTTGGACTAACCAAGTTGGAGCTTACCAGCTTAGAAATTTTGACCAGCTCTTTTAGTATATCCCAGTAATTAAGGTGTACAAGAAGAGTTCGGAAAATAGCATTCAGAAGTTTCCAGGAATTAATCCAAAATATTTTTGAGACTGGCATGGTGATTCTAGGATGCGTTTTTGGGAAGCATATAAAATTGGCGAACGTTGCACTACCTACTTAAATAGTTGGCTTATTGGCAAACTACATAGTTTCCGATCCACAACAAGTGCCAATAACATGGAAGTTCGTGCTGTAAATTGCTGATCTCCTTCAGTTCATTTGGATAGAGTTTTCAGTTTCAACTTTAAACATATTCATTTCATAATGTTTGGTTAGTTTACATACCTCATCTCTTTTCTACACCTTGCAGGCCCCAATACTTCCTTCACAAAGAAATGATGGCACCTCGTTCAATCATTTGCGGCAGAATGAATCTCAAAGAGCTGTTGATCGCCCCCATGAACAAGGTGTACCAACTATAATAACTTGGAGCTTTGGTGGCAACAATGTGGCTGTGGAAGGATCTTGGGACAACTGGAGGACAAGGTGACTTTGCACATTACTTGACTTGTATGCTTATTCTCCTTATTTTGGAATCATTAAATAAATGTCATCGAGCAACCATTATGTAAGACTCTTCCCAACTCATTAATAATTAAAAATAAAAACACGCGCACACAAAATTTTAAGTTGGTTTTATTTATGAAGATATGTTTTTGTATTCTGCTTGCAGAAAATTACTTCAAAGATCAGGCAAGGATCATTCGATTCTCTTGGTCCTGCCATCAGGCATATTTCGTTACAAATTTGTTGTGGACGGTGAAGCTAGATATAGCCCGGATCTTCCAAGTGAAACAGACGAAATAGGCCATGTCTGTAATCTTCTGGATGTTCATGTGAGTGAATATCTCAGCTATTGCAAATATATTTTGCTAATATTTATTTTCTCAATTAGTCAAAGATGTGGTACTTGGCTAATTGCTTTTTTTCAATATTTTGGGTTTTTATTTACTAATTTCAAATGGTCAGCGTTATTTTAATATTTCAGCGTCTTGCTTTGTTTGCGTCATTGCAGTATATGTTCGTTCGCTCATTAAAGATCATAATATTTAGGGCTAATTACATGTGTGTCGTCCTTATGTGACTTAACTGCAGACAATCCTCCCATTGCACTAGTAGAGATTATGAAAATAGTCTAGGCAGTACCAAAAGATAATTTAAACCTTTGTTAGGATAATTATAAATAATTAAAAATGTGAAAACATCTTTCCCACTGATTTAAAGGAACATGTTCACTGTGCTAAGATTGGTGTTTATGATGCCATGAATAATACTAGGGGGGGTAGGGTTGTACAATAAAACTGCTAAGTCACCTCAATCAGTTGGCGGAATCCAAACCAAACTATATAAGATTGGTGTTTATGATGCCATGAATACTAGGGGAGGTAGGCTTGTAAAATAAAACTGCTAAATCACCTCAATCAGTTGGCCGAATTCAAACTGAGCTATAATTGGCACGTTAGCAAGCTAATAAGTTGATATTGAGTTAGAACTCGAAATATTATTATTTTTTTAAGGGACCTGACATTATGGTAGAGCATGGATATATATTTTCAATTGATGAGTGTTTTTAAATTGCAAAAGTCTGCATTGAACCGTAATCTGTCTTAGCTGTTCGAAAACATATATTAAGTGAAAACATGAATATAATAGGTATCCGCCTGTACTAAGATTAGATGTGTGACAAGCATATCATCATTTTGGAAGCAAAACGCCTAAAATAATCATACTTAATAATTGATAAATTTAGTTAAAAGAGATTTACTCTTCTATTTTTATCTAATTTTTAATTATATTTGTTGTTTCATGTTATAACTTTATTCTACTATTAAAGTTATTGTCTTGAACACGTAATTTTTCAAAATTAAAGGCGTGGAATAGTGTTTGTCCAATATGTATATAATTATTTATATACTTTGTTATGGTTTTGTTGGTTAGATTAAAAAAAAGTTATTAATAAATACGAACACAAGAAAAATTAAACTTGAATAAGATATTAAGATCAAGATTTCGAATAGATATATTCAATATGAGTAACTTTCAAATAGACTATGAAATCACTTAAGATTTAATGGCTAGTATATGATATGGTGAATATTAGATTCAATGCCAATTTTTTCGAGTAGTTTGGCAAAAATGTTTAAACCGCATAATGAGTATCAAAATTTAATATGTTAGTGCAGAATGACCTATGAACCTGCCTGAGCATGTAAACCTTACATGTGAGTCAAGAATACTTACAAACTATCTCTGTATATTTTTTATGGGAACACTTGAATAGTTCAAGCCTAGTAGGCATACCGTAAGGGTTAACTTGAATAGATCTAACTCAGTTCAACGAACTTGCGCAGTGACTGCTTTTAAATCCTACTTGTTCAATGTCGAAACATAGGCTGATTATAAATTCTAAAGTATGAAGAGTTAAATAGTCTATTCCAATGCTCAGAGGCGCTTAGAAGTAAATGTCACTCCCTTCATCCCACCAAGTGTGTCTGGGTCTCTTCAGAAAAAACTCTATCCCCCTACTTTAGATTGGTACGTGTATCCATTTATATTTTATTTCTTTTTTGCCCTCTTGTAATTTTATCACTGTTTATGTTTTTATTTATGGGAGTAATTGATTTTCTTGCATTGGTGTGTAAATATGATAGATAATAAGTAATTTCAATTTATTTTTATTAGTTGACTTAGAAATCTTAAAATTAATATCACTGTATTAATATATTCATATATTCAGAAGTACTATCAATCTGTTGAAAATGTAATTTGTTATTAATGTATGAAACAGTTCGAAGGTCAAAACAAATATGTTGAAAGAAATCTATATAACTTTTATGTTGATGATATAAATTCTAGTTAAAAACTAAATAAAATAAAAACATTATGAAATCGATTACATTCTTAATGAAATTATTACATTTGTATATCTAGCTAATAATGAGGTGTCTGGTGAAAGCATAAAAGAATATTGATATAATAACTCTAGGCACATATCTGATTACCTTTTTAGCTTTTCCCGAAAATATGGTGAGCAAGATTTAAAATCGGCTTATCCTAAGTGTACATTCACGAGGTTTAACCTTTTTAGCTTTTCCCGAAAACATGGTGAGCAAGATTAAAAATCGGCTTATCCTAAGTGTACATTCACGAAGTTTAAATGCATCCATATTTTGAATTACTTCAGTTAGAAAATTAGATTTCATAAGTGTGCCTGCATATTCAGTGTAATTTGCCCCAAAAAGAAATTGAATAATAATTCAAGAAATAATAATGTTCAAAGAAATTGGCTCCTCGCCTATCGCTTTAGTAACTATGAATAAAAGTATCCTTCAGAATAATTCAAAGAGATTTACTATTTATAGAACTCGTCTCTGTGTATTTGGTTTCTTGATGGGTAGTGATATTTCATTTACATTTTTTTAAATTTTTTTTATAAAACCATGTAGGATTATGTTCCAGAAAACCTAGATAGTGTGGCAGAATTTGACGCTCCCTCATCACCCGAGTCTAGCTACACTCAAATTTACCCGGGAGACGAAGATTTTGCTAAGGACCCAATGCTGGTTCCACCTCAACTCCATTCATCGGTTCTTGGCTTGGAAACCCATAAAGAAACTGCTGCCTCGAAACCGCAGCATGTGGTACTGAACCACTTGTTTATGGAGAAAGGCCAGGCGGCCCAGTCTGTCGTTGCCCTCGGTCTGACTCATCGGTTCCAGTCCAAGTATGTGACTGTTGTCCTGTATAAGCCGCTCAAGAGGTGATCGTTACACCTTTGCACGCTACTGCTTTTTCTGTAACTTGCTTTGACGATTGTGAGCCGTCTGAAAAACTATTTCCACTAATATCTTGCTTTTGTACATTATATCCTAATCTGTAGCGAATGTTTACTGTAAATTTGTTTAGCAGAAGCGAAGGGTTAAACCCCCCTTCATTTTTATCATTTCTATGATTTCCAACTCAAGTCGCTTATTTTAAGTTGTTTTAGAAGTAGGAAGCTTATGTGGTCATCGGAATGGATACAAAATGGTAAGAGCAGTTGACGTTTTAGAAGTTTCCAGAATAAGTGAAGTCCCCCTTTATTGATAATGAGGAAGCTGGAGCTAATTTGTATTGGTGTTTGTTTTAAATTTTTTAAGGTCATTTTATGAAGACAATGCAGCTTGCAACGAATAAATGATAGTCTACATGAAAGATGATACAAAGTGTTTCTATAACCAACAATTATGAACTTTATCAAAGATTCAAGTAAATTGAGGATACAGAGACTTCAGAGCTCCTTAGTTATCGTACACCAGTGAAAGTTTCAACATAAGTGTGTTGTATTTATTTTATTTTAAATTTTTTTTGAAAAGGTTTTTTTGTTTTCTCCACTGTTGTTTGACAAGGTTTTAACGCCTCTTTCTTTTCTTATTTTCTTCTTATTCTTTTTCGGTTCACATATTTATTTTTTTTATTGACAAAGAAAAGGGATAGATGTCCAAACCATGGTTGGCTTAGTTGGGCTACAGATCTGGGTAAAAATAAAATAAAAAATAGTAGTGTATGTTTTAATTTTATTTGATGTAGCTCAACTAAGCTTTTGATCTATTTTTTTGATCTAATTTTATTCTCCCTATTCTAGCGGGTGAGATATGAAAAAAATTTGTATATTTTTTTTTAATTAATTATGAGAGTCTATTAATATCCAATTATATAGTATTTACATTATTCTTAGTAAACTAAATGTTTAGTTTCTGTTGTTTTTAAATCAAAATGTGGTAAATATACCAAACAATAACAATGAATAATAACAATAATAAAAACCAGGCGCAAATTAATTGCAATTGGAGTGAAAGATGAGAACCAGAAATATCCCATCTCCAAATCCTATTGTTACACCAATAGAGCTTTTCGCAATTTTAGTCCCGTTTTCTATCTCTATAGTTAACTGTCATAACTGTCATACGTTTCCATGGCAATCTGCCTTTCCTCTACTTCACTTTCATTTCCCAAACATCAAATCTGCTTACCAACTCCTCCAATTCTTTATGGAAAGAAAAACAACCTTCTCACTTGCCGATCAAGCAAAAATGATCCCAATGAGATGTAATAAATACTAATATGTGTGTGTGTATGTATTCTTCTAACAAGTTGGTCAACTTCATGTGGAGTGCTAAGTTTTCTGTTCATATTGAAAAAAATAATTATTAAAAAATAAAAAAATTGATGTCTCAGGATTACTTGCTGGATACCAAGTGGAGGTCAGAATTGGAGATTACTAATTTATTTTATTTTTGCAAAAATGTTGGATTTGATATTTTCTCTATTGAACTGTAGTGTGTTTTGTTATGGTGACAGGTAATTCGGATGATCTAACCCTGCTTATGAATGGTTCAAGCAAGGAAAGTCTGTAAGTTCCTTCGTTGAATTTATTTGTTTATTTATTTATTTTATTAATATTATTTTGTCCTTGGCACATTAAGGTGAAAGTGGGACCGGTGGGTGAAAAGGCGAAGGATCTGATATTCGGACTTTCTATGGGTGGTTTCATCCCAGGCTTCAAATAATCTGTTCAGGTAATTAATATTGATTTAAAGCTCTGTCTGAGACTCATAAAGTTAGTGTTTGTTAAATTTAAATGTCTATAAATTTAAAAATAAGTCTCAGTTTTATGATATTGTTATTCAATGTTAACCAATACTGACTATCAACATCAATCAGAGTTAAAATAAAAATATGCAGCGGAAATAAATTTAAGAATACGATAAAACAAATTCAGTTCACAAGCAAAATTACTTGTGAACTTGGGTGTATAAACCTGAAAACTATATTACTTTCTTATTTTTCGATCAATACAAAAATATTAAGTAATATATAAAAACTAAAGTATCAAAACACATGATACTAAATACTTGTCGCCTAGGTTCAACAAGCTCTTCTCTGTTGGTCACGCAACTTCGAATAGCTTGTCGATCTTGAACAATGGCTCAAAGTAGTCTTCGTGTTCTTCGCTTGCTCGTGCGTCTTGCGTCGTGCTCTACTTCAGAAATCCGTGCGTCTTAAAAATCATCCCAAGCTTTAGACTTCTCTTGTCTTAAATAGATAATCCTAAAATTTTAAACTTGGTAAATAAGCATACTAAAATCTAGACACAATCTAGGAAAAATAAAGTCCTATAAATAAACTAGGAAACACAATCTAGAGTTCTTAGTTACTTTTGTGCCTAAGAAAGACAAATAACAAAATAGGAATTATTGCCAAGAATAAATTACTCAACAGTGTTAAATGGATAATTTGTATCCAAAGTGACGATCAAACTACCCATCAATAGAAGATTCAAGAAGAAAAAGTACTTGGTCTCATTATTGAAGTTCATGAACTAGAATTAATATTAGATACATGAATTGTAATTTATTTCTAGTCCAAGTGTCTCTTGAATTATCAAGGATGTAATCCTATAAATAGTTGTCATTCTCTACCGTTTGAGGTATAAAAGTGTTCAAGACATATTTACTACATACATAATATTTTTCAAATGATAGTATTCTTGTTCACTTAATTCATCACAAACCCAACATATTTGTGGCATCAGAGCCACCCCTTGGCAATAGTCCCTCAATTTTATTTTATGGCTTCCACAAGCAACAATGAATTAGCCTTCTCATATTCCCAACAAGGAGTTCCAATTTTTGTTGGCCAAGACTACGAGCAATGGAGTGTTCTAATGCGAACACTATTTATATCCTATGATTTATGGGATATTGTGGAAGGGGGATTCACATCGCAGACTCCAGAGCAGGTAGCTGTGATGACAAATGCAGAAAAGAAGGAGCATAAGGAGAACAAGACCAAAGATGCACGTGCCTTGTCCTTTATGCACCAAGGGGTAAGTCAATCCATTCTTCCGCGAATTACTATTGCCAATACATAAAAAGATGCTTGGCTAGTTTTGAAAAACCAATTTGGAGGACATGATAAAATTATTACAATCAAGCTACAAAATATGTGGTGCGATTTTGATAACCTGATGATGAAAGAAGTTGAAGGGATGCCAGATTTTCTTTCTAGAGTCTCTTTCATTGCAAACCAAATCAGAAGTTATGGAGACACTCTAGAAGAAAAGAAGATTATTGAGAAAGTGCTTCGTTGTCTACCGATGAAATTCGAGCATGTCGTCAACGCCATTGAAGAATCTAAGGATTTATCAAAATTATCCTTAGATGAATTGATGGGATCTCTTGAAGCACATGAAAAGAGAATGAGCAGATTCTCAAACCAAACTTTGGAGCAAGCTTTCCAAGGGAAGGTTCATCTTTCACAAAATGATCACAAAAAGGAAGAAAAGAAAAATAAGCCATCATCATTTTTTGCACAAGGAAGAGGTCGTGGTAGAAATCGAAACTTCCGAGGACGAGGAGGTAGAGGTAATAATGCTCCAAGATCCAACTACCAAAATTCTGATGAATGTTGCCGCATCTGTCGGAAAAATAATCACGACACTAATAATTGTCGATACAAGTGCAAAAGATGCAGAAATGCAACTCATTCTCGTAGAGATTGCTGGTACCAAGAAGATGGAGAAAAAAAAGGAAGCAAACTTTACCGAAAAAGTTGAGGAAGAGCAAGTATTTTATTCTTCCTGTTTAAGTTTTCAACAAGATGCTGCCCAAAATATTTGGTATGTGGATAGTGGATGCAGCAATCATATGACAAGAAATAAGGAGATATTTGTTGATCTTGATGACTCTTACTCATCGGAAGTAAGACTCGGAGATGGCAAAGGGCATAAAATCACAGGAATAGGAGACATTGCAGTGAAGTCTAAAGAAGGGAAGATCAACCTTATCAAAGATGTCTACTTTGTGCCAAATCTGACTCAAGATTTATTGAGTGTTGAACAATTGCTAAAAAAGAATCACAAAGTGGAGTTTGATAATGATCATTGCACCATCATTGACAAAGGAAAAAAATCTAGCCATGGCAAAGATCAAGATGACTCCAAACAAGATTTTTCCCCTTAGTTTGCCATTGACTGAGGAATGTGCGCTTCAAAGCACAATCGACGACGATAAAAAAATTTGGCATTTGAGGTATGGCCATCTAAACTACAAAGGATTGATTTTGTTGAAAAAGAAAAATATGGTTTCTGGTCTTCTACACATTCAAGAGCATGTTGACTTATGTGAAGGATGCATATTCGGGAAAATGCATCGTCTACCATTTCCAAAAATCTCATTCAGGGTAAAGGCGCCTCTCGAACTTGTGCATGCTGACATTTGTGGACCTACACAAACTCCTTCACTTAAGGACAATAGATATTTCTTGCTATTTGTCGACGATTACACCAGGATGATGTGGGTGTACATTTGAAGCATAAATCTGATGCTTTTTCGAAGTTTCTTCAATTTCAAAAATTGGTGGAAAATCAAAGTGGCAGGAAAATCAAAATTCTTCGAACAGATCGTGGAGGAGAATTCATTGGAAGATCATTCATGGATTACTACAAAGAAAAATGAATCCAACGGCAATTAACAGTTCGATACAGCCATCAACAAAACGGAGTGGGCGAGCGCAAGAATCGAACTATTGTTGAAATGGCACGCAGCATGATGACAGCAAAAGGACTTCCAAAAATATTCTGGGCAGAAGCTGTGCTTACAACAGTCTACATTTTGAAACGCTCTCCGACAAAGGCGGTTCCGAATAAAATTCCATATGAGGCATGGTATCAAAGGAAACCACATGTACACCATTTTAAAGTTTTTGGTTCTATAGCATACTCTCATATTCCATCTCAAAAAAGAGAGAATTTTGATGACAAAAGTGAGAAGCTTATTTTTATTGGATATAGCGACGAGTCTAAAGGATATCGTTTGTTAAATCCAAAAAATAACAATATGGTTGTCTCTCGAGATGTGATATTTGATGAGAAACAGTCTTGGAGTTGGGAAGAAATGAAGGTCATGCACCCAATCCAAGGGAAGAAATTTGATGCCGGAGAAGCTTTCAATTCCTCTTCGGATTCAAGTGCAGATTCACCATAAATCATTAGTGATTCTTCTCCAAGTCCGGCTAGAAAATATAGAAATTTAGCAGACATCTATGCAACCGCAAATGTGGCACTTTATGTAAATGAACCTGAAACTTTTGTAGAAGCCTCCAAAGAAGATGTCTGGCAGAGAGCTATGGATGAGGAGATATCAAGCATCGTTCTAGCTCTAGCATCACAATTGGATCTGCCGATTTATCAATTGGATGTCAAGTCAGCATTTCTTAATGGCGAATTGTTGGAGGAAGTTTATATCCAACAACCTGATGGATATATTGTTGAAGGAAAAGAGGACAAGGTATAGCGCCTCAAGAAAGCTTTGCACGGGTTAAAACAAGCACATTATGCATGGAACACCAAGATCGATGGTTATTTTCAAAAGATTGGCCTTCTTCAAAGTCCAAGTGAAGCTTCATTATACATAAAGAAAGGTGCGTGCAATGATTTTCTCATTGTCTGTCTTTATGTTGATGATTTAATCTTCATGGGATCTAATCCTTCTATGGTGCAAGAATTCAAAGAAGGCATGATGAGAGAATTCGAAATGACAGATTTGGGATTAATGAAATTCTTTCTTGGATTACAAGTTCGGCAATCAAAAGGAGAATTTTTTATTTCTCAAGAGAAATATCTTGGAGAATTGTTAAAGAAATTTCAAATGAACAATTGCAAGCCAATCTCCACTCCACTAGCAGTCAATGAAAAATTGAGGATGGATGATGGAGCAGAAAAAGTTGATGCAAGCACATACATAAGTTTAATTGGGTCCTTGATTTACCTAACAAACACAAGACCTGACATTGTTCATGCAGTCAGTTTGGTCTCAAGATTTATGCATGATCCAAGCAAATTACATCTTGCAGTAGCAAAGAGAATTTTGCGCTATCTCCAAGGATCGAGAAATTCTGGAATCAAGTATATCAAAGAAGAAGAAAGCAAGCTCATCGGTTACACCGATAGTGATTGGGCCGGATCACTTGATGATCGCAAAAGCACGGCTGGATACATTTTCTCTTTGAGATCAAATATCATTTCCTGGTCATCAAAGAAGCAACCAACAGTTTTACTCTCATCGGCCGAAGCAGAATATATCGCCGCAAATGAAGCTGCTTGTGAAGCACTGTGGTTAAGAAAGATCCTAGCTGATGTTCATCAAAAGCATAATGGAGCAATTACAATTTTTTGTGACAGCATGTCAGCCATTGCAATGACAAAGAATCCGGCCTTTCATGCAAGATCAAAGCATATCGAAATTCGTCATCACTACATTAGAGAGCTTGTGGCAAAAGAATAAATTCAATTGGAATTTTTCGGCACCAAGGAAGAACTTGCAGACAGCTTTACCAAATCAGTAAGCTCCGAGTCACTTGCTCATTTTCGTGATCACTTTCGGATTACAAATTAAGAAGGGATGTTAAATGGATAATTTGTATCCAAAGTGATGATCAAACTACCCATCAATAGAAGATTCAAGAAGAAAAGAACTTGGTCTCATTATTGAAGTTCATGAACTAGAATTAATATTAGATGCATGAATTGTAATTTATTTCTAGTCTAAGTGTCTCTTTAATTATCAAGGATGTAATCCTATAAATAGTTGTCAATCTCTACCGTTTGAGGTATGAAAGTGTTCAAGACATATTTACTGCATACATAATATTTTCCCAAATTATAGTATTCTTGTTCACTTAATTCATCACAAACCCAACACTTAGAAAGCCAAACGTTATATATTACGCAAATATTGAGGATGGATTATCTGCAGGGTTTACCAATAGAAACGTGCTCATTTTGTGCATTAGATGGTTTTGCGTCGAAACTGGAAGCTCTGCCAATCCGCCTGTTATTCTAATTCACGGTTTTCCATCACAGGTTAATTAATACTCTTATCATGTGATTGGTAAACTTAAATCGGAATATATTAGAGATGCTTTTGAAACTTATAACCTATTAATTATCTTGAAGGAATATTTTTTAGTTATTTACCTAAGAACATCCAGAGATATGTTATCAAATTAAAAATAAATGTTTAGTTTTCCAACTTTGTTTTTCCTAATCTTTGTTGAATAATATACAATGTTCCAGCACATTATACCATTAGAGACCGAAAGCACACGAGCACTTGGTTAACTTAATGCACTTACCTTTTCAAGCCTAAATTTTTAATAATAGCTTCTTATTGTCCACTATATAAATGTGCTTGGGCTATATCCATCATGATGAGATTCTTTCTAACTTCGTAACTATATTCATCATCATCTGTACTCAGATCTTTTTCCTTCAACTATCAATTCAATCAATATAATCAAAATTAAATATAACAATTATTAGATGGATTGGCATTTATCCCGGTTCAATTGTACTTAAATTTTAATATTTTTTTAGATGAGAGGTTGAGGTCGTGGGCGTTCTTCTCTAGGACCATCTTCGGGATGTGCTTCTCTTGGTTCATCATCATCATATCATCTTCAGATAGACGATGAAGATGATGATACGATTGATTTATCGGCAGGGACTCCATCGCTTATTTCAGCCACCCCATCTGATGCTAGTACATTGAGAAGCCTCATGTCACCACGCCTTGGTATGATCAATTTCTATGTTGTCACCCCTCAACAACTTCTTGCTCTTGTAGAAGTCATCTGGTATATGATCATCTTTCGAAACAAATTCTTTGATTAAATCTAGTATTTGATCATAGCACTTGTAGGACATGCGATTTTCTGCCTTCAGGTTCATGAGACGAGCAATTAGAGACAATTGAAAAAAAAATTCACATTTGAGATATAAAGGTGGATTTCAGCACTCAACTTATGGTAGAGCTTCTGGGCTTCAGGATTGGGCGGTTCTTCAACATTAGGCCTGAATACAAAGTTCGGACCGGGTGCATCGTGAACCATATTGATGTAAGCATTTGAAGATTCTTCTGGAGCGGCGTAAGATGATCCTCCAACGTGAACCTCAGGGTCGACACGATGCGTGCAATCAAGATTTATTTCACCATGAAATGTCCACATGTAGTAATCTGGTACAAATCATTTTTAACAATATGAAATTTGATCTCATTTACATCGTGGTAACTGCAGTTCCTACATTTAATATGAGTACAAGGACACTTCAGTTTTTCCCCGTCCTTCATTGCTCTATGGGTGAGTGCGAATCGTATGAAGCTCTCAACCCCTTTCACAAATGTGTTCGACAGATAATCGTCCACCCTCCATTTGTACATCTAACTACGATCAGAACTCATCCTATAATATCCTAATTGTGATTAATAATATAGATGATCAGATTATAAATAATCGACACTATGAGGGTGCCTATAGAAAATGATTGAATTTTAGGTAAGAGCCTTATCCCATTCAAGAATGTGATATTCAGTAATAAAACTATCTTGCTAAGCATTTTGAGAACCTGGAAATTTTGGAAGCACCTCCCCTTATTTCTCTAAGTACACATATTGCAGTTCACCCGAGAACCGGAGACAAATGGAAACCAAAATTCAAAAGTCCACAAAATACATACGCCGTAAGATAATCACATACAATCACATTCTCAAACTGTCCAAATAAGTGGACAGTTCAGAATTTAGTATCACTCTCTATTTGATACTAAATCCCAAACGGGTTTAAGATAAGTGTTTCAGTGTAAAAGATTTTATACTTATTGATGCTAAATCACGCTCTTAAAATCCATGATGTGATGTTTCAACACTCGTCAACTCTAGTACAAAATCACATCTTTTCAAGCATACTCAGTTTTTTGTTATAATTTGGTAGAATACTTTGTATAGTATATAGTGACTTTAATTAATGTATAGTGACTTTTGAGTAAAATGGGCTGACTATATAAAGTAAAGGGCATATTTGTAAATTCAACTTTATGCATAATTTGCACCAAGCAGCTATCAATCAAACAAATTAGTGTAATAATTAATGCAGCTACAAAAGCATTGATTAATCTCAATCTCAATCAAAATAGTGTAAAGATGCCACGACGTAAACATATATATATATATATGATTAAGTTCAAATGAGAACCACATCCTTATTTGTGAACTTATGGTTAATTATGAGTCTTAGATCTAATTAAATGGATGGATCAGATTTTTTGTATATTTTCTTATTTAATTGAAAGCATTAAGATTGTATAATAAAAACATTGTTGGTGTATATAACTGAAATATTAATAAAGCACTGTGATTGTATAATATTAATTTTTTCACAAATAAGGGCATGGTTCTCTTTTTGAACCCACCTATATATATATATATATATATATATATATATATATATATATATATAATATATATATATATACTTTTTAGTAAAAATTAAAACTACCATCACATTTTGAAAAAAAAAATCGTTATTAGAGGGACGAAACCTCTCGGACGGCGCTGTACACCACGTAATCACCGACGTCAATCTCAACCAATCACAACATGTATATCATAACTTGCCGATCACCATGGCATATCAAAACCACCAACACAAATATTTTAAACTTTTCAAATATAAAATATTTACAATTCAACCCTAAACTAAACCTGATTTTAAATATAGAAATATTTATAATTGAACCCCAATTTTAAAATTAATTGATAAATAAATCCCAAACTATTACTAATTATACAAAAAAAAAAAATTAATTATAATTATACAATAATACCTCAATTAAACCTTAATTACACAAAACTCCCAAATTATTTCCTAATTATATAAAGATTTCTAAATTAACCCTAATTATATTAAAATCCTAAATTAATGGTAATTATACGATAATACCGTAATTAAACCTTAATTATACAAAAAAATCTAAATTAAACCTTAATTATAAAAAAATTAAATTATATCCTAATTATATAATAATTCCTAAATTATACCCTAATTATAAAAATCCCTAAATTAATGATAATTATACGATAATACCTCAATTAAACCTCAATTATATAAAAATACCTAAATTAAACATTAATTATAAAAAATTCCTAAATATACCCTAATTATATAATAATTCCTAAATTAAAACCTAATTACACAATAATCCATATATTAAACACTAATTATATAATAATCTCTAAATTAACCTTAATTATATAATAATCCCTTAATTATGCCCTAATTAAATAATTATTCCTTAATTATAATTAAATTAAACAAATAAAGAATAATTCATAAAAATATAAAAAGCCTTACCTTGACGTCAGCGGAAGGAGAAACTTGGTGAATGGTGGGCGACGGCGATTGGTGAACGGCGGGCGACCGAGGTGGGCTGGCTAGCGGCGACTGGGGTGGGCATGAGCGGGGGTGGGCTGGTTGCGACGCGTCTTTTTTCCTTTTTTTCTTCTGCTTTTTTCTATTCATGAAAGCAGATCCAATCTACTTTAAAACTGAAATGCTGACGGGCACAACACCCGTCAGCATATTTTTTTATTACCCGTCATCATCATTCTTTTTTTTATTTACTTTTTTAATTTTGCTGAGGGCCTGCTACCCGTCGGCAAAGGCGCCCGAAAACCCGAAAAACTATATTATTTATCAACGTTTAAGATCAATACAAAATAATAAAAAGTAATATATGAAAAGTAAATTGTATCAAACTCTTGATACACAAAATACTCGTCGCTTCTTCTTGAGATGAATTCCTCAGTTGGTTACGCAACCTAGAAATCCCCTTAGTTCAGCAACGTAGCCCCGAGTATCCCTTTGTGTGTTCTGCTTCAAGGATGTGTGCGTCGTCTACGTTTTTTCTTTCTTGCGTCTTCTCCCTTTTATAAAACAAGACTCCTAGTCTTATTAAACAAGTTAGAAAAGTATTTAGAAAACTAAATAAAGTCCTATATTCCAACTAAGAAAGAAAACTAGAGTCCTAAAATACTTTGTGTCCTAAGAAAGACAAGCTACAAATAAGGAATAATATTGGTGAAAATAATATTCCCAACAGTTATTTTTGTTTTATTTTATATTATTTGGACATTATTACATGTTTGCTATTATCTTTTATGTTTTTGTAGGATTTTAGGAGTTTCTTGGTCTAAAAAGAACTTAAAGAATAAAAGAATGAGAATTTCGGTCCGAACTAAGGAAGAAAAGAGATCATTGAGTCAATTTTAGAGCAAGTCTACGAGCCCACTGTACTAATGGAGCCCAAGAGACCACTATCGACCCCATTAGTGGTCGATAGTCAGGTCGCTCTAGTGCACTGAATTCACGACAACCATTCGAGACCCGAGTATCGATCTCTAATGAGATCAATAATGGGCAAAGACATTACAAAACGGCTCAAAATTAGAGTTAAAGACTGGAATTATTTTTTTGAACTATAAAATGCAGCCCATAACAGGTTCAAAAACACCATTTTCATCAGAAAATATCATCCACCGTAATTTAGTATCAAATTATTAGATTGAGAGAGTTTGAGAGGGAATTCGAAGAAGAAACACTTGAAGCACGAAGATTGAAAGATCTACATGCTTCTACGGTTTAGCTTCTTTACTTTCCGTTATGCAAACTAATTGTTCAATGAATGATTGACTAAGTTTATGAACATGTTTAGCTAATTTCTCATTATTTTGGGGTTTATTATGGGTAATGATTGAATAATGTTTTGATAGTTCTTTCAATTCAAGTATGATCATTTTTCTTATTTTCGTGTTTTGATTTTATTGGTTCATAAGTGCTTAATAACCATTTTTGTTTCTAGAAATTGTGATTGATTGACAACCTTTCGAAATTAATTTGCAAATCATAATTCAAGAGATGGGGTTTATTAATAGATTTTCAAATACGAACCACTCTAATCAACAATACCACGAGCTTGTAGCTCAAGTGGTATCGCTAACCCTTTATAAGGGTGTTGACAAGGGTTCGAACCCTAGACCTCTCAAGTTATTTGAGATTTATCTTCTACTTTCCAACCACTTGACCCAACTTATTAAAAAAAAAACAAGATCGAGAGGTTTGAGATCAGTAATGAAGTCATATAAATCTTTAAACTCTTTTGAAGTTCTAAGTATGATTTCAAACGGATACGTTATTTCGTATTTAGAATCTACGTCTTAACCACTTCGATAGAAGGGTTAAACTACTATTGTGATTGACTTATAAGTGAATTGAATCACAATATACTTGATAGATTGAAAATAATGAACATTAAGAACTCATTACGAATCCAAACTCTGAAATATCCCTTAACACTTGATTTTCTCGATTTTACAAATTGTGCTCTACTCTTTGATAATTTCTTAGTTGATATTTTTAATTAGTTTATATTCGTCGTTTGTAACGGCAAAATCCAAATCATTATTTCGTTTAAATAAAATTGTATTATTCATACTATATTACTTGTTAACATTAAATTGTTATATGGTCCTTGTGAGATTCGACCTTATTCCTTCCGTACTACATCTACACCGTATACTTGTGGTTAGATAGATTATATAAAAGATCAAGTTTTTATTAAGAGCATCTCCAATGCAAGTTTTTTGACGCTAAATAATTTTCAACACATGTCAATCAACTAATAGAATGTCTATCCACGTAAGATGAATGTTAAAATAATAAATTTTGGTTTTAAAAATTATCTCCAATGCATAAAGTCGACATCAGTGATTTTGTGCATGTGGTATTTATTTTTTAATTATAAAATAAAAATATATATAAAATATAGATAAGTTTGACCAAAAGATAAATTAAAAAGAGTCCAAAACTGTACAGTGAAACATCAATTCCTAGTTTGTTGCTACTTTATTCTGTTTAACATCCTTTTAGAAATCAAACAGTACGATTGAAAGTGTTGAAATTAATTTTTTCCATGTCAGCACAACACCGCTAATGACACTATGCGTTGGAGAATAAATTATTTGTACTACTTTTGACTTGGTGACATGGGTGACTTTTTAATAAGATAACAGCACGCATCGGAGACTCTAATAGCATTGCAATATTGAAAGCCCGACGGTCTCGGAACCCAAGCCAACTGATTAGATATTGATCGCATCAATTTCGGCCAAGATATCCAATGAACTTTTCGGCCTAGAGTGTTTTCTCCCCACCAAAATGATTGAATTAGAGCATCTAGGTCGTATAAAAAGTCATCCGGGAGTTTAATGGAAGCCAAGGCATAAGTAGGGATAGCTTGAATAACGGATTTTATAAGGAGCTCTTTTCCCACAGATGAGAGACATTTTTCCTTCCATCCTTCTATTCGTTTTTCAATTCATTCTTCGATGGAGATGAAAAGCTCACACTTAATTCGATCGACAATAGATGGGAGATCTAAGTACTTTTTGTGCCCATCGACCAGTGGAATTCCCAAAACTTCACAAATGGTTGCAGTAATATATGATGGGTGTTCAGGCTGAAATAAATTCATTTTTTGACCCAAAGAGAGTTCATAGAGTTGGATAACATGTCGAAGATGGGTAGCTTCACCAACAGTAGTGCAGCCAACCAGCTGGGTGTCAAGGTGAGAGATGATGGGGGCGTTTCTCGCAACTTTAACTCCCGAAATTTTACCACAACGCTTAAGGTCCTGTAGAACACAAGAGAAGGCTTCCGAGCATAAACTAAAAATATAGGTCGAAAGCATGTCGCCTTGTCTTAATCCACGGCGAGCTGTTAGCGAACCAGAATCACAACCATTTAAAAGAAAAGAGACATAAATCGAGAAAATGCAGAGATGAATAATAGAACAAAAAGCATCCGAAAAAACTAAAGCTTTAAGAGCATCAATTAAAAAAGACCATTCGACTCTATCAAAAGCTTTACTCATATCTAATTTGACCGACATAAGCCTGTTGTTACCCGAAGACCTATTTTTCATATAATGTTGCATCTCTTATGCAAGTAATATGTTGTCGTGATAAGCCGGTTAAGGTTAAAAGCATATTGGGATTTAGAAACGATACGGGGAGAATGGACATGATTCTATTAGCAACGACCTTGGACGTAATTTTGTAAATAACAGTGCATAAGCTGATGGGCCAAATTGCATAGAGTTTGGGCTTTTTCACTTTAGAAATTAAATACAATATATGTGGTGGACTAGTTCATCAATAGTGCGGTGGTTAAAAAGTTAAGCACAAAAGAAATAACATAATGCGAGAAAATATTCCAGAATTTACGGCAAAAACTTGGGCACATACCATTTGGTACCAAGTGATTTAAAAGGATGCACTTGTTTGAGTGCTTTCGTAATCTCACTGCTCTAGAAATCCCTCATGAAATCTTGGTTCATCTCGTCGTCGACCCAATTTCTGATTCGGTCCAAAACTGGTTGCATGTCCGAAGCAGCAGAGGAGGGAGATTGAAAGAGTTCGCCGAAATAATCATGAATGATATGTTCAGTCTCCTCATTTTTGGAACGTAAGACACTACAGTCATTAAAGATTCAATATGATTAGCATATTTTCTTTTGCTAGCATGGCTGTGGAGAAATTGAGTATTTTTGTCGTCTTCTCGATACCATTGGCATTTCACACGTTGTTTCCAATAAAGACTTTCTTGCTCAAGCAAATATTCAAGTTTATTTAATTATGATTTTTGCATCAAGCGAAAGAAGCCAAATTAGAATATCAATTTCTTTCCGATGATCTTTTTTTGCATTTACTGCCCCAAGTAGACCAATACTGCATTGCTGAATTTTATCCGGGATGGGTTTGGATTTGGCATTCCAATTTTCCTGAATAATTCGTTCACAATCGGACAATTTTATCCACAATGCCTCGAAATGAAATATTCTTTGTCGGTTCCGGTTGGAAGTAGGGGGTTCTTTAGTTGAACTAAATATGCAGGAGATGATGATCTGAGAAACAATTAGGGATATGTGAGACTTTACTCCACTGGAAAAGGCGTCACCATTCAAGATTACAAGTCCAACTGTCTAGACGCGCCTTTTAAGTGTAGGGTGCGACTCTAATTATATTCCAAGTGAAAATGGGGCTGGAAAATCCCATGTCAGAGAGGTTACAAGTGTTCAAAGCTTGTCTAAATGCTTCCATTTTCCAATTTGCTCTAATATATTAATTCAGATTGAAATAAAACCTCGTTAAAATCTACACAACAATTCCAAGGCCCTTGGTGAGACGAAAGTAGTTGTGGAAATTGTCTCCAGGCCACCCTTCAGCTTGCAACTTTTGGTTCTCCGTAGTAGCTTGTAAAACGAAAAGAGGAACCCGAAAGGCAAACATCCACATCAATAAAATTACTCGAGAAACCCCTTAGTGTAGCTGCAATATATTTGTTCCAAAGTAGTGCTAGCCCCCCAGATCGGCCACTAGCCGGAACGGATAAACCAAAAAGATTGAGACGATTCTTGATAATGCCGATAGAAGACCAAATGAGACGACTTAGAGCGAACAAGTTTGCCCAATTTTTGAACTATGTGATGTTTCCCAAGCCCCTGACAATTCCAAATGAAGATACTCATTGCGATCGGCGAGGATGGATATCCATCCCAGCCACCGTTGTTTGAGAAAGAAAAAATTGGAGTATCATTATCGACCATGGAATAGAGCCTCATGAGACGCTGCCCAGATTATTGGTTTTAGTGATGTATCAACTGGAATAGGATTGCTTTTGTGATATCCATAGCGGATGGGGAAGGAGAATACAGGATCCTCTCACGGGTACGGATAGAGTGACGAGCAGCTTTTTGGGCTGGGGTATCCACATTCACTGGGACAGGGACAAGAAAAGGGCTGGACAGGTTTGAGGTAGAGACGTTGGGAGGAGGGGAGTCAAAGATCCTGAAGAGGTGGTATTATTAAGGGATTTGGAGGATTGAGCAGGAGGGACAATAGCGGGTTGAGGTGACGACAGTAAAGGAATATTTGCATGGGGCGGGAGTGTATGGTTATTGAGGTATGCGACTCGAGGGATTATAGTTGGGAGTTGAGGACAGGAGTGGTTGGAGAATTTTGAGTGGGATTGGGTGTATCATTTATCTCAGGCTGATAAGTAATGATGGCCAAGCTAAGATCATTAGTGGCAAGAAAGAATGGAATGGTGGGAGAGTCAGATTGAGGAGGGCGTATAGATTTGGGATTTTGGTGTGGGATGCTATTTTTTGGGGGGTCAGATTCTCTCTGACAAATGGCAAGGATTGGGGCCAACTCGGAGTCGGTGGAGCACCAGTTATGGGAGTTGTATTGAGGAGCTTTGATTCATATTCCTTATCCGTGTATCTGATACATCCGCAGAAGAAACAAAATGCTGGGAGCCATTCATCGTAGAGCACAGAAAAGTCGGTGCCTCTATGAAACACACGGAGAATTTATCTTAACGGTTTCATTATGTCAGTTCACTCGAATACATAGAAATTTTCCAATGAGCGAGCCCTCTCTTTCACTATCAGACACAATGAAATCACTAATGCAGTTGTTAGCATTCGTTGCAAATATGGGGGCTAAAGGTAACCCGTGAATTTGAATCCAAAAAGGGCAAGTGTTAGAGGAGATCTTGGATGCAATTCTGTCCACATCAACTGGTTTAAGGACCAAGAGAAAATGATCAAATAACACGGGAAGCCTTGAAGAACCCTCTGCAGATCAACCTGCACATCTAGTTTATTTGTTCATTTTATTTACCGTTTTGTGGCAACCTTGAGGAACACGGAATTAGTCTGAAGTAATGAGCCTTCCCAATAATAATAATAATAATCAACTATCATTCAAAATTACAAATACCCCTTAAAGTAATAAAAACACACTAGGAAGGTTTGTATTTACCTAATGAAATCACCCCTTGAGTATGCATTTCTTGAAAGAAAAACAAATACCATGGTTATTTTAAGAGATATCTAGGTTTTTGGTGACTAAGCTAAACTTCGGGAATGGCTTTTGTAATTATGCCTTATTCTTACAAGGATCCAAGCATAATCTAGGTGCAGCTCAACGAAGAATTTCAAAGGGCCTTAAGCAGAGAGTTTTGATGCAACTAAAAGAAAAACCATTACTCACTGGGCAGGGGCGGACCCAAAAATTTTAGTTAGGAGTGAGATTGGATGTGCGGGTGCGGAGGCAAGATTGGAAATATTTGGGGCAAACGACTTTATATGACATTATTACTCAACTTAAAATTGAGTACTACGAAAAACTGGGAAATTTTAGTGTAGCGGTGGGCCCCACCAGCCAACCCCTTCATCCACCTCTAAGTTGCAGCACGATAACGAAAGCAAATCCAAAAATTCCTGGGGCGACAAAAAATTGTTTTATTCATATGTACAGAAAAGGACCAAATGCCTGCAAACTAAGACAACTGAGACAGTGCATAAAAGAACGTTTGTTTTTAGCTTACAAACACGCAGAATACAGAGAATATCATATGTGCTTACTTTCCGGTAACCTGTTAGATATTCCTGGAAAAATTATTGATCTGCTGGTACAGAAGTCAAAACCCCGAGGGCATAATGCAAGATTAACTAATCACTTATAATGAGATTTCTTGGACTGGGTTTAAAGACCAAGTTCATGTGTTTTTAACTAATCACTTATAATGAGATTTCTCGGACTGGATTTAAAGACCAAGTTCATGTGTTTCACGAAAACAGAGAGAAAATAAAAGTCATATATCTAACATAAGCCCCAAAGTAAAGCTTGTATAGTAAACAGATCTGTGAACAGCAAACAAAAGCGAGCGAGGATTGCATGATGACTTCATGATTAAAAAATAAATAAATAGAAAACAACTGTCACCTAACTCACAAAAGATACTGACTTAAGAGAATTAAATGGACAAGATATATACAATCATAAAATAATCCAGGCAGGCGGACAGTTGGGCATTATTCCATTCATATTGGGATTGAATATATTTTTGCCTATAAGAAAAAAGCATCCAGGCAACAGACACAGCAAGCGAATAAGTCAAAAGTAGAATATCAACAACTCGTAATCAGCATTTGAAAACGAAAATCAAAGATCCCAAATCGCTCCACGTTCGTAATCGCAAATGCTGAAAGAAAAATAGTTGAACATACTACAACTATAAAATATTTTAACCAAACAGGAATAATGCCAGAAAGGGTGCAGCATCCTAATTAAATTTAATACTCTCAAAGCACTTAGCTTTTTGGCTTCATTCAGGTCTCACTTAGCCATCATCACCTTGACGAACTCCTCATAGTTGATCTGCCCATCGCCGTCCACGTCAGCCTCGCGGATCATCTCGTCGACTTCCTCGTCCGTGAGCTTCTCACCAAGATTGGTCATGACGTGGCGAAGCTCAGCTGCGGATATGAATCCGTTTTGGTCCTTGTCAAAAACACGAAAAGCTTCCTTGAGCTCCTCCTCGGAATCGGTATCCTTCATCTTCCTGGCCATCAAGTTGAGGAACTCTGGGAAATCAATTGTCCCATTGCCATCAGCATCAACCTCGTTGATCATATCCTGAAGCTCAGCCTCGGTGGGGTTTTGTCCCAAAGAACGCATCACAGTACCGAGTTCCTTGGTGGTGATACAGCCTGCCAAAAATGGTCGAGATACATTTTCAATGAGATAAAAGTTAAATGCTGTAAAAAATTAAAAATTTTGGTTACAAAACCAACAATTCAGGAAAAATGCTAGCAACTATTGTTGATGCAAAAAAAAATTTGCTCAGAATGTCACTTCAATGAACTTCAAAGGTCAGTCGCCATGTAAAATGTAACTTCCTCTTCGGACTTTCCCATTGTAATTCACGACAGAGAAACCATTTTCAACAAGAAGTTAACACTTTAAGCCCAAAATAATGGCAGTAATAGTAAAGCACATTTAATATTTTTACCAACATCAAATGACTCCAGTGAAAAATATTCACCCCACTACCCAAGGCATCAGAGAATGTTTAGATTCTAATTACATCGCACATGCCCCAAACACCAAAAATAGTATGCTGCAAACAAATTAAAATCTTTGGTAACAAAAACCAACATTTCAGGGGGAACAAAAATGCAAGCAACTGATGCCGGTGCAATTTTCTTACTAAGAATGTCATTTTTTTTTCCTATTCTACATTTAACATTATAATTCAAGACACTTTAGAGACCATTAAAATTTTAATTTAAAATAAATCCAACTTTGGCCCAAAATAATGCCAGTACTAGTAAATCACATTTAAGCATTTTACCAACTAAAACACCATATGGGTCTAGTGACAAAAGTTCATCACACTACTCAAAGCATCCAAGAATGGTCGGATTCAAATTGCATCCCACACGTCCAAACCACCAAAATGGAAACACCCCAAAAACCTACACAGAGAACGAGACTACAATGTGATTTTATAAAGACGAGCAACAGTCTCACCGGTAAAACGAAACTTTAATAGCAGGTCGTGCTAACAACCACTAAACCTTTCGTGATTTCCTCTACCATTTCAGACTAAAACACAAAAGTTGACAGTTGACCCGAAAACGAGGCAGATGCTATGAAAATCTCAATTAGTCTCAAAATCCATTCACAAAACAAACTAATTCACAATACAGAACACATACAATTACACGTCAACACCACCACACGTAACACACGCATAGCAATCCATCGGTCGATCTACATCTCACTAGCAAAATCAAAATACAAATCACATGCAAATAACAAGCAAGGAATATTCGGAGCAGCTCCGAAGATTCAACGTTTACAGCCATGGTGAGCAGATCCACACAGAAACAGATCGAAAAAGGGCAAAAAAACACCAACAAATCCATATCAAATAAAGATACATGAATATATAAGGGGGGAAAGGGAATAAATTATTCGGGTTTGTAATTAGGGGACTGACCGTCGCCATCCTTGTCGAATAGAGAGAAGGCTTCCTTAAATTCAGAGATCTGATCATCGGTCAGCTGATCCGCCATTTCTTCTTCCTTCAAAACTTCTTTTCTTTCTCAGGTTAAAAAAAGAAAATAGCCCTCAATTATGAGAGAAAGAGGACGTTAACGAAGAAAACGAGTGGAATATCTCTATTATTAGTATAATTTCTATTTTAGAATCGGTGATGGAATTCGGGAGAAAGTATAATCTAAACATAATATATATTTATTTCCCTTTACGTTTTTATTTTTCTATATAGTTTATGAAATTGGGATTTGCTATTGACTCGACTACCGAGGAACAAACAAGGAGTCGTGATGAAAGACGTGGTTTTAAAATTTGTCAGGCGGTAGACAACCGTCTGGGATGGCAATGGAGCGGGTTGGGTCGACTACTGCGAGATCCAGATTCGCCCTATCAATCTAATGAGGTAGTGCGAACCGACCCGTCTATATATTTTTTTTATTTTTAATTATAAAATATCAATTATTATTAATACAAAAAATTAAAAATATTACTATAAAAATTAAACATAAGACTACAAATTTATAAAAAATAACAATAAATCAAAAAAAAAATATTATACATTTATTAGCTTATTTATAAGTTTATTTATCATTTATTTTATTTTACTAATGTATATTATTATAAAAAAATATCATTATCAATGTATAAATGTTAAATATAATATTAAGTTTATAAAAATATAAATAATCATATAAATTATATATATAAAATATATAAAAGTATTTTTAAAAAATAAAAGTATTGTGCAGGGCGGGGCGGGTACTCGCTGGGTGGAAGTGGTACCCGGACCCGCCCCGCCGCGGGGCACGGGGTGGGGCACCCCAAATGGCTCGAGCCAGGGTGGATCGGGGCAGGCCGAGCCTAAATTACCATCCCTACCACCGTCTAGTGCCTAATACTATATTTCATTTGATATTTATATATAAATATTGAGTGATGAGTCGAACATAGATATGACAACAATTTTTAACCATACTTCATAATAAAAGTTCACTATTAATAAAAATCGTTTAATTTTTTTAGTTTTATTTTCTTTTCTTTTTTGTAAATTTTCATCGAACATATTATTATATTATTAGATTTATGTATTTTTAACTATGAAAAATAAATTTGATTCATTCCTCACACATTCGAATAATCTTTATTTATAATTTATAAATGAAAACCCCAAACTTCAAATTGTAATTAATATAGATAATCAATCATCTACAAAAATAGGATTCATACTTAAACTAAATTAAATCTCACTTAAAATAAAAAGAGAAAATTGTAATTTAATGTCTTGATTTTTATTATTTATTTTTTTATAAGTAGTTAAAAAAAACTACTAAAACTGGTGTCTAGAAGCCGCCTAGGCCTCCTAGAGTGCCTCGGCACCGCCTAGGCGCCAACTTTCAGCCGGAGCACCTAATTCGGTCGTCGAGGGAAAATCGTGGGCGGGGAGGGGTTGTCTAGCGCCTATGCGATCGATTTTTAAAACAATGTCAAAATGTAATTTTTTATATAGTTTATGACATTGGGATTCTCTATTGACTCTACTTTCGAAAAACAATAAGGAGTCGTGACGATAAATTATTAGGTACACTCAATTGTATGTTGTACAATACACTCAAGTAGAAAGAACATGCTGAATGTGATAAATTTTTATCATGTGATAAATATACATTTATGAACACGTAACGTGCATAAAAATAGTTATACTAATATTCATATACCCTATTATATAAATGTTCATTTTTGTTTCTTCATTGTGTTAAAAATTTATCTTCATTATGACAAATACCAATCTCAATTTTTATAAATGTATATATATCTTACTCATCTCGAATATGGTAAATATTAATTTTATTGTGATAAATGTATAGTTTTTCATAATATAAATGAACAAATGACAAGAGGTAGGCTCAATCGAAAATTTTACATTTCCATTGTATTAGATGTTTATCTCTAGGTGACATACACCCGGATGTACCTAATAATGGCTATCTATTGACACCCCGTGGTAATCGATACTCCTTATGTATCTTTCGCATTTTAGGGAAAAAAATCATGTCTCGTTCTATCTGTCACATTTATGTTACAAAAAAAAATTAAAAATTTATTGTTACTTTTTATATTACCAAAAATAACTAAATATCACTTAATTTATATTTTTAATCATTATAAATAAAAGGACATTATGATCATTTGGTTATAACATTAATTACCATTATTAATATGCGTGAGATTGTCAATCACGACAAATAGAACGGGACATGAATTACATAAAAAACACCCTAACATGTGGGGAGGGGTCTAAACACAATTTACCTGCTAGTGTGATGATCTAAACTATCAACTAAAATAGTATTTATCGTAAACGGAAGAGTTTTCAATGAATACCATTGTGTGTAGTAATCAATCTCCTCCCATAGTTTCTCCTACATTTTATTTTTTATTTTTGGTTTATAATATATAGTTTAACAATTTATACTATTTTTATTTAATTCTCCAATAAAACCATAACTACCAAGCTTGAAGTAGTTAGTATATCTAATATTTGTGAAATACAACTTTGTTGCCACTACTACATTTGAAACTCATATACTTGCGGCAGTTAATAACAGGGGCGAACAAGGGTTGATAGGGCAGCGGTGGTGGCGGCGGTCCTCTCTGATCTCTCTCTTTCTTCCTTTTATTTATTTCTCCTATTGTGTCGCCTCTGATGCAAGAAGGGAGACGCCCGCGAACCTTATTAGGATTTGTGATGACGGTTTGGACATGTCGATACAAAGAAATGTTGCGTTTCATTTAGTAGCCGACACATCAAAATTCGTAGGTACCTTTAATTATTTTTCTAATGGTAAAATTGACCCATGTTGGCGCCAAGAATTAACATCACATTACCAACGGACTGTCAATGGACATAATTCTTTGGTAAGTTCGTTGACATTGTCTTCAGGTGCAAATCTCTCGGTGTGCGGTTCATTGGTAATTGCCAAGTGATTATGTCTAGGGGTGTAAACGATTAGGGTAGGGTGCGAGTATGGTCATACTTGTACCCTTCCCAAAACTTATCTATCCTACTCATACTCTACCCTATTATTCGATTTTTATCGTCTGGTAGGGTGCGGGTATATACCCGTCGGGTATCGTATCCATCGGGTAAACGGGTGCCCGAATATTAATTAAGTTAAATTATTATTTAATTAAAATAATTTTTTTAGTTTTTAATACTAAAACTAATTTAGTAATATAAATCATAGTTATATATGTGTGTGTGTGTGAGTGTGTGTATCCTGGTTTACTATAATTTGATTGAGTTATTCTATTCATTTAAGAGAAAAAATCTTAAAATTTTAAACTATTTTAAGAGTCATTCAAAAATATTATTAGTTTCTTAAACAACAACAATTCTCAATATATTATGATAAAATATTTTAAATGAGTATAATTAGTTATGTGAAACATAATATGATATATTGTATAAATGTAATAAATAATATTTCATAAATTATGATATATATCATAATATGAAACATGGTAGCATGATATACATTTTATAATATTTGAATTAGATATAAATAAAATATGTTAATATATTACATAAAATAAGCGTGATAATAAAAATATATAAATTTATAAAATTAACTATTATTATTGTACTCATATATTTAATTTGTAATATATATCGGGTAGGATATAATGCGGGTAAATGGTTAGAGTACGAGTAGAGTACCCACTAATATACTAATCGTGTAGGGTAATGGGTACAAACTTCATATTCGTACTCTACCCGTACCCGGCACTATAGCTTCCGGGTACTACCCTCACCCGACCCGTTACCCAATTTTTGTGTACCTTACTCTACCCGAATCACCGAGTACTTGATGGGTACCCGACCCGTCGGGTAAAATTGACATCTCTAATTATGTCCATTAGTAAATTCCATCGGTATTCTCCAACTTGTCTGTAGTACATTGAACTACCCTTTTTTGCCATTGCCATCCTCCTCCAACCACCATTTAGTTGCACCATCTCAACTTCATTGTTTTTATTAATAGAGAAACTAAAAGAATGTAAAATAAATCACCGTCTACCAAAATCAACAAGGAAAAGAGTGGCGGTGGAAGTGGACGACAAGTAAAGAGGGAGAAAGGTATTTGGGTTTAGATCTTGAATGGCTTAAGAGGCTTTTGAGTCTGGAAACTTTAGCATGCTTAGGTCATTCAAAATCCAGACTCAAACACTGCCTTGATTGTTCGAAAATTCAAATTCGAACGCCCCCATTTTTTTGCACTATTCATTGGATTATTGTGGTGGTTCATCATTGCTCTTTTTGTGTACGCGTATTGTTGTGTTATTGTGTTGGTGGTAGACGGTGGCGACAGGTTAAATCTTTTAGTTTGGGGGCGGCTGACATAGGCAACGACAATGATAAATTTTGGGGTGTGGTGTGCATTTTTGTTCTTCAGTCGATGATAGTTGGCCTTTTAGTGTGTTTTCATGTACTGTTGTGGTGCAAATAGTCGGCCCAACATACAAACAAATAAATATATTAAGGTACTCACAAATACCAATTCCCTATTTGTTAGATGATTTTCGAGAATTTGTGGAGCATTTGGATATACTTTCGTTTTGAAAATAAAAGAGAATAGTGATTAATATTTTTGAAAACAATGGTATTTTTAAGAGTACGAATTGATATAAGATGAAAATATAATGATAAAAGTTGATATAAAATATATATACAAAAAGTAAAATAATGATTGATTGTTATTTAAGTAGATGAATCGGGAAATTTATAAAAGAAAATTTGTAATTTTGGTTTATGATTGGATAATTTATTTTTAAAAATTAAATTGAAGTAGTTGCCAGAAGAAAATAGTGAAAATCAGTAGAAACCATAACTTTTAAAGTATTTTCTATATATATTGAAAAAACTCAATTGAACAAAATCTTAAGACGACTAATTGTTTCCTTAATCTAATAAGATTGGCTTTTAAAAGTTCAAATAAATAGTAGAATCCTTATTTATTGCGGAAATATAAGTTTTACCTTATAGTTAAATTTTGTCATGCAAATGGAGATTGATGATAATTATTGTGGGAAAATAGCAAATTAATGAGTGAAATGAGTTAAATTACAAACATGTGAGTGGTTGAGTGGTAAATTTGCAGGAAAATGTGTATTAATAATTTGATTTTATTTTTATTTTTTGTTGTGCGCGTAGAAGTGAAGAAGAAAATGTGAAAAGTATATTGGTTAAATTTTCAAAAAGAATAAAATCACATAAAAGCGCAAGTTAATTAGAGTTTTTTCGGAATGATTCATCTCGGGAGCAATTATATCACCCTACGGTGAATTCAAAGAAAAATGGATTTTTTATTTTTTTTTGTAATATTCTATTTATCTAGTGGTGAGTTGGTATGGTATATCGATTTTTTTATCATGTCTTAAAATATCAATATTAAAAGAAATTCATAAATGACACCTTACCGTAACTTTGGTTGTGAAGATTAACATATCGATACTATATCACGGAATGTTTGGTGTACCGAAATTCCGGTCTATGCCGAAATACATGAAAATATTTAAAGGATAAAAATAAAAATAAATCTAGCTCTAAACTTTCGATTACCCAATAAATATGTCAAATCCCTTCTCTTGAAACTCATATTTTCCACGCCTCATTCGGCACACAAGTTGTCTGAGCTGGTTTAGAAAAGAAAGGGGATATTCTGGTGGTTTATTTGGTGGAGGAGGAGAGAAGAGCGGCGGCGCGTGAGGAGAAGATGCTATTCATTGTGTGAGAGACGGGGAGATGGTTGAGCCACATTCATGTATTAATTTAGTGGAGGGCCCAAATATGTTTCGGGCCTTCTTTAATTTAGAGGTTGGGCCTTTAGTTTAGAGTTTGGACATGGGCTTGTTTGTAAAAATTACCACCGCATTACCGAAATTTCGTAAGTGTTGATATCGTCACCGTACAGTAAAATTCAGTACTTTTTCTCAAAATCGATATCGTAAGAATCAATCTCTGGTCTAGATTGAGTTTAAAAACTAAAACTGAAAGTTGAAAAAGTAAAAGAAAAGGAAAATTAATGCGCCGGGTTTTGTCTGCATCATTGATAAGATAATAAATATGAGTAATGAATACTACACACTGCCTTAAAACGGCTGGCCTTGCAATCTAAAGCTAGGAATTATGCAAGGGATTGCTTTTGTAGAGCATTTATTCCACACATTTGAACCACGACTTTAATACGTTTCATTAATGTGAAAGCAAGTGCTTCGTGGATAATTATTTTTCCTTTTTTTACAGTTTACTGGGTGAAAACGACTCGCAATACTATTCCGCAAATAACCGTCAAATTATAGCAGTTTCGGCATGCTTCATCCTTTTTTTTTTTTTTTTAAGGAAAATCGCATGCTTCGTGTTCAGGCACAAAGGATTACGGAAAAAACTGTTGTGTGGGATACGTCATACAAAAATGTATTTTAACGAGAAATAAAATATTTTTAAAAATAATGTAAATGTTAATTTTTTTTATTAAGTTTAATAACTATTTCCAAATAAATAAATAAAATTATTATATTTTACCGTTCGCACGAATAGTCATGTTATTTAGTTCAATTAATAAGTGAACCAGTCAATTAAGTTTGCCTAATCAAAACTTCACTCTAGGCATGTAGGTAAAAAAGTGTATATAAAAAGTTATATGATAAAAATCACAATATTTTCTAGTCATTCAATCTATCTTGTATCATAGTTAACCGAAATAAGTTTTTATCAGTTTTAATTTTGATTTTTTTTTTTTTTTTGCAGAGTCGATGTATACATTCGAAAAATTATCATTCAATGTTTTTACGTAGTTAAGAACTTGAGTTGCATTTATAATCTTTTTGACAAATATCTCATAATTTTTATGGGTTTTGAAAACACGGACTCTCTAGTTCTTTAAGTAGTTAATGTTTTTAGGGCCCCAAAGGGGTCGCCTATATGAATTATACTTAGGGCCACTATTGGTGTCAGTTTGGAATGGATAGATTTGTCTGAATAGACGTGGTATTTCGATTGAAATCTTTAGCAACTTGGATGATAATCAAAACACACAATTAGAAAACTTCATTAAGAAAAACACAAATAGAGTTCCATAGGAGTATATTGTCCAACTCCTTATTCCTTATAGGCCTTGAAAGTTTCGAATACATTTCTGTTCGTCGAAGAGCATAAGTATTGAAGTGCTACTTAGTTTAAAAAAAATATTATTTTATCTTAGAGGCGATCGTCACCGTGAGCACCATAGCAGCCAATAATCATCTTTAGGAAAGAGTATTCAAGGCTCAACTCGAATTAAACCTCACATCATTAGTTTGTGCAATTTTTCAAAAAATCACACACATTTTTACCAACACTAAATAATTATTTTCAGTTCATTATGACATCTTATTGTGGAATATATATTATTGTTTAAGAAATTTACAAAAGTCTCATGTAAGTAAATAATAATGAAAAAATAGAGAACTTTTATGGTGTTTTCACGGCATCAATTTTCAATTAATAGAAACCATCAACTTAAGTTTAGACTTTTTATATTAAGAAATCAATTATTGTAAATGAAGGGGGTGGGAGGCATGATGCCGTGAAGGCGCCATAAGCATATCCATAAAAGATAATAATAAATAAGAAAGCTTGTGTGTGCGCGCGCGCGCTCACGCATGTGTTGATATCTCTATTTTGTCTTGTGATATTCACCTTTATTGGAATTATTTGTAACGCTAGACCACATTGCGTTCTCAAATATAACGACGAGTATAAAACAAATACAAAAAATGAAAAGAAAGGAAAAATGTTGAATTTGGTGAGTAATATTTTTGTCCTCCATTTAATGTGAAAAGAATGATAAGAAAATCGTGGCATAGCAACATTTTGGTCCCAAATTAATTTAAAAAATGACATTTTTTTGATTAATCGGTCAAATTAATGATCTCGTTACAGTATTTATTATTATTATTATTTTTGTCTTAAAACATCAAATTAATGATCTCATTACAGTATTTATTATTATTAAATTTTTTTTCTCAAAACATCAGTATATTGGTTCATTTTTTAAATTTCTTCTCCACAAATAGATACAATTGGTGTACCCATAGAATAACTCAACTTACATAACATGGAAGTTCTTGAAAGCCAAGTAGATACTATGTAAGATTTGGCGACTCTTCATAAGATGACATGAAATATATGAAATATGTTAGAGCATCACCAATAGTACACTAGTGCCATGTCAAAATGAATAGAAGTGTTCTTAATAGTTCTCCAATTGTAAATGTGAAATGTAAAAAAAAAAAAAAATTAAATAGAAAGAAAATATTTAATATCCCTCCGTTTTTAACAAGCGTTGTTCTGACTTCGTTATCTTCATTCCTATTTAATTAATATCGAGGTTGTATCTCAATCCTAATACTTCTTTTATTTTTCAAGTTGACTATAATATTCCACTAGTTTTACACCAACGGATATTTTTTATTATTATTAAATCAGAAGAATAAATTTGAATATTGTCAAATTTGAATTATTACTAATAACTAAATAAGTGATTATATATGTAGATTAAAGTAATATATATTTAAAAAATATAGGCCAAAAGTTAAAATAATCAAATTTTAAAGATCTAATGTTATTAAGAAATGTTGAACATGGTTTAGAAAAAATTATTTAATAATTATAATAATAATTAATAAACAGATTAGACATGTACAACGCTCGGGTTGAAAACACATTCTTCCAAATTTATTTTTTAAATTAAAATCTCTGTAATTGTTACAAATATTTTTTCTATATAGCTTTTTATAAATCATGTGTAATACAAAGGTGTTAAACTACTAAATTTACAATTAAGTTAAAAGTACTTATTCAATAAATTTGAAGATTAAAAGTCATTAAAAACATATAAAATAAACTTGGAAATTTTATAAAACCAGTGGAAACAATATTAAAACTTCTAAATAATTATTTAAAATATAAAACCAAAAAATTAATTGTAAGATTGCATAAGTAAAATATAAAAACTTATACAATTCTTTTCTATTTAAGTACTTTGAGAATTATTTTATAATAATTTATAATATTTATGTCATTTTTTATTTTAAAATATATTAATTAATTGTGCATGATTAAATATTTATTTTTATATTTATTTAACTTAAATTCTAATTTTTAATGACGCATATTATTATTTATGATATTTCTATGATTTATTTTTCAAATTTACTAAATAATTATATAAACTTAAATAATACTTTATATAATTTTCTGATTTCAAGTTTTGAGATTTATTTACTATTGCATTATAATATTTTATATTATATTTGTCATTTTTAATTATATCAAGTAGTTATTCATGATTAAATATTTATTTAACGTTCTTTGTAATTCTTTAATGACTTATATTATTATTCTATAATAGTTTATATTTTTTATTTTTAAATTTATTAAATAATTATATAAATTTAAACATTAGTTTATTATTAATTTTTTATGATTTCAAATTTTGAGATTTATTTAGTATTATATTATAATATTTTATATTTGGATTTTTATTTTTTTGGTTTTTTTAATTTATTAAATGTTTATTTGGAATTTATTTATATATTTATGAGAATATTATGAGAAATATTAACTTTTGTATTAAGGTTAAAAATGAATTCATGTTAAGTTATGTAGGGTTAAAGGAAAGATGAAACTTCTTTATGAATATAGATTGTTTTGTTTATCAAAAATAACATCAAAACCATGTGGTGTAGTGGTTTTGGACTAGGTAAGATAAAAGAACTTAGGCTCAAATCCCATGTCTCTTATTTTTTATTTTTATTTTTATGTACACATGTACCGTGACACATCATCTGCCATATAAGTTCCGAACCTAGGGGAAGAGCGATATATGTTAATTGGCCATTCGCATGAAGGCTCCCAAACCTCAAGCGTTCGACACGTCGAAAGTGAAGTGAGAACCGATCTCAGAGTTGTGCGAACCAATAAATTTATGCATAAGAAGTCGACACGTCAGAAACAGAGCGTGGAGAGTGCAACATGTTTCAACCGAAATAACGATAAGCCAACAACTAAGATATGGCTCAACACAATTAGTACAATGGGGTTGATAAAAAATCACAATCCACATATTTTATCTACTAGATCGTCTCGACTGTAGTCAAAGGGAACATATCAATTATCAAAATACTGTTCAAGTCTAATGAGAATTAAATAAATAAATTGAAGAAAGCATTCAAGAAAAACAAAGTAGTAGATATTAGTCGAAAATTAACCTCAACGACGAAGTCTTCGTTCACATCTCCTTCATTTGAAACTTCATTTATATCTCTATCTAACAAGACTTCATATAGAATAGAAAATAAACAAAATATGAATGTTATTACATTAGATGAATAAGCTGAGGAAGCATTTTAACCAAAAAAAACTCAATTGTTATTGTAGAACTATAATATAGTAGACTTGTGAATAAATTTATAGTTATCAATTTGTTTCAAATCTAAAATCACATGTAGCTAATTTATGTATTAAAAATATTAATGATAACAGAAATCTGGAAAAAATCAACTATTTATAATATGTAAACCAAAGTAATATATAATTAAAATAAGAATTGACTTAATTTAAAATAAAAATTAAGTATGACATGAATACTTTCAAAATTACCGTGTTTAATAATATTTTATTTCAGAGGCAGACTTCCCCCTCTTGATTTTGGAACTGGTTGATATTTTTTTAAATCTATTATAGTTGATGCCATTCTACTTGATTATAAGTTACCACTTGCATTGTTTTGAGATTTTCAAATAAAAAATTATTGAATGGTAATAGTATTTGATAAATAAAATATTGGTAGCCAATAAAATAAATATTAAATTATATTGTGTTGTTCATTTCGTATAATTTAATTAAAAAATGGTCAAATTATTTTTGAAATATAGACATGCTGATAGTCAATAAAATAATATTAAATACAAAATTATTTTCTGCAATCATGTTCATATGGATCGTTCTATAGTAACATAAGTTAACAATATAATTAAATAATCATATTATTAATATTATTACTACTACTACTACTACTACTACTGATGCTGCTGCTGCTGTTATTAGAAAAAAAATCATAATATTAATTGATTTTTTTTTGGTTAAAAAAAAGTTGTACACAAAAAGAACTAAAAAATAACTAATTAGTGTATCTATCCTAATTATGTTAAGAAAATTCCTACATAATTAAAAAATATTAAAAAAATTTATAAACAAAAAAAATAAAAATTTCTAATTAGGGTATCTATCCTTATTTTGTTAAGAAAATTCCTATATGATTATAAAAAGAAACTAATTTTAGGTGATATTTTTTCTCTTTTCTACACATCTTTTTTTCTCTATCTAAACCCCTTTTTTTATTTCTATAGAGATAGATGATTTTTCTGTAATTATTCGCCTGGTAATAAGAATAGTGGTAGTGTGATTATATTCAAAAGCTCATTGTGAATATGTTAATTTTGTTAAATATATTTCAGTCCTTGCTTTAGTTTGCTATTAAATTTTATTTGATCTTGATTCTCAATCGCTAACGTGTTTCATCAAAAGTAAGTTTAAGAACAGTGTAAGGCTATTCACACACGCATTTCTTCTAAGTATGCGACACTTTTAAGAATGTTTTTTCAAATATCACAATGAAATGATCTTACACTAGTATTTGTATTTTAAATACACATAACTCTTAAAAATCTAAAGTTGTAAACTTATTCCACACACTACTCTCATCATTCTTATTCTTTTTATCCACAAAATATCAAATTTTTGTTTTCCAAAAATTTTTACATCACATTTTTGCAAATATGAAACCCAAAACCCTATTGTCTTACGTTTTACATGATTTCAATTGCTATACTACCAAAACGCGAAAAAACAATAAACGTTTACATGACACGAAGTGATCGTGCTAATTAGACAATACACTATCATAATGGATTTAAATCTATTACACTCCTCGTGATATCAAAATATTGCGCGTTTTCTCTATATGTTTTAGAAATGGCACTAGACCTATATGTGATTTAATAAATATTATAACATACTCTTATTTTCTCGTCTTATGAATGTTTACGATGTTAAGTTTAATGATTTTTCATTACACCCTTACATATGAAGATATAAATCAAGTAAAATTGATGATAAACTTAATTTATTACGAGATTCTCAAGTTATTGATATTATTTAGACTTTTCAGATGAACGTTAAAATAAGATGATATTACAAATGGGCTATTATTATTATAGAAGATTGATTGGAGGGATAATTGTACCATTCATTATTCACAAGTATATATAGTTACAGATTAGCTAAATACGATTAATGTAGAGAAGCCAAATACAATGAATGTAGACTAACTACATTGCCATAGTTAAATATAGTGAATGTAGACACACTAAATACAATGAATGTAGACTAACTATACTGTCATAATATGCCCCCTCAAGGTGGAGGGTCAGTAGAGACTCCAATCTTGAAGATCAATTGCTATAATCTATGGTGAGAAAGGGGCTTAGTGAGAGCATCCGCAAGCTGATCAGCGGAGGAGACAAAAGAAACGTGAAGAGCATCCCCTTGTACAAGTTAGCGCACAAAGTGATAATCAATGGCGATGTGCTTCATACGCGAGTGGAAAACCGGATTAGCACAAAGATAGGTGGCACTGATGTTGTCACTGTAAATAACAGGAGGAAATGGAAGAACAATTCCAAGTTCGGTTAGAAGAGAGCGGACCCACTGTATCTCTGAAGCAGTTGAAGCAACAACTTTATATTCAACCGCTGTCGAAGAATGAGCAACAATGTGTTGCTTCTTAGAGCTCCATGAAATAAGATTCAGACCGAGAAAGAGAACATAAGCACTAGTAAAAGTCCAATCATTAGGGTTCCTAACCTAATCAGCATCAGTGAGGCAATGTAGGGAGACATAAGGGCTAGAACGAATAGACAACCTCAAGTGATGGGTGTCGTCAAGGTAGCGCAGGATCCGCTTAATACTAGTCCAGTGAAGCTCAGTCAGTGCATGCATGAACTGATAAATCTTGTTTACTACAAAAGCAATATCAGGTCGGGTAAGAAGAAGATACTGAGACCACCAAGGACCTGACGGTAGATTGAAGCATCGGCCATGGGAGTCCTAGCAGATGTCATGAGAGGGACAGTGGTGGCAAGTGGCGTTTGCACAGGTTTACAATCAATAATCTTGTGGCGGTTAAGAAGATCAACAATATATTTACACTGAGAAAGAAAATAACCATAATCGGCTGAACAGACCTCAACACACAGAAAATATGTTAAGGGGCCCAAATCCTTAATGGAGAAGTGAATGCCCAAAGCTTTAACAATATAAGATATAAAAGTAGAATCACTGCTGGTAAGGACCAAATCATCCATATAAACCAAGAAACATGCAAGAACACCATCCCGATTATAAACAAATAATGAAGAATCTGAAGTAATATTAGTAAAACCAACATCAAAAAGGAATCGACGAAGTTTATTATACCATGCATGTGGGGCTTGCTTAAGACTATAAAGAGATTTCCAAAGCTGACAAACATGTGATGGATAATCAGAGTCAACAAAACCCAAAGGTTGTGTCATAAACACTTCCTCATTAAGAGTACCATGGAGGAAAGAGTTATTCACATCAAGTTGCCGGATCGCCCAACCCCGAGAAATGGCTAAACTAAGAACAATCCGAATGGTGTATGGCTTGAACAGGATTGTAGAATTCAAAGAAATCAATATTAGGCCGCTAACGGAAACCTTTAGCAACAAGACGAGCCTTGAACTTATCTACCGAGCCATCAGGTTTCCGTTAGGTACGAAAGACCCACTTACACCCAACAACATTTTGAGAAGTATGTGGTGGAATCGAATTCAGATTCCACCGCCGCTCGCCAGCGGGGATCAGCTACGGCTTGGCGGATTGTAGCCGGCTTAAGGTCTGAAGTCGAAGAAGCAACGGTCAAGCCATACTTTAGGTTTGGCCTTGTAATGTGATTTTTGCCACGAGTTCTCATGGGGTGATTATTGCACGGGGGAGACACAAGTGGCACTGGCGCAGGCGGTGAAGGACCACAAGGGGATGTCGACGGTGATGGTAAGGTAGATGGACCACTTGATGGTGCTACAAGTGCTCGGAAGACAGGAGGAAGTGGAATGTCCGTGGAGGCCATAGTAGGAACATAAGGCAAAGGGGATATGGGCGATTGTGAGATGGATTTGGCAAGAGGAAAGATGTTTTCGACAAAATGGACATGTTGAGATGTAAAGATGACATGGGGAACTGGCTCATAACACAAATAAGCACTTTGGGTGAGTGAGTATCCCAAGAAAACACACGGAGTTGAGCGAGACTCGAGTTTATGAGACGTATGTGGCCGAAGCCAAGGATAATAAAGACAGTCGAATACACGGAGATGAGCGAGATTAGGAGAACGGTGAAATAGTTTCTCAAAGGATGACTGTAAATTAAGATTTACTTTGGGAAGACGGTTAATGAGATAGGTAGCCGTAGCAAATGTAAACGGCCAAAAGGAAATAGGTCTGGAGGCTTGATGAAGTAAGGTTAGGCTAGTTTCAACTATATGACGATGGCGATGCTTGGCAAAACTGTTGTGTTCCAGGGTATGAGGGGGAGTGTTTAGGTGAGTAATTCCATGAGTTGTAAGAAAAGGACGAAGAGCAATAAATTTGCCCCCATTGTCGGTGTAGAGAGTGATCTTTTTCTGAAAGCGATTTTCTACAATATTTTTAAAGTTATCAAAGGTTGAGTAGACGTCAGATTTACGAGAAATGGGGTAAAACCAAATATATAGAGTATAGTGATCCATGAAATGACATAGTATTTAAGGCCATCCGTAAAAGTAATGGGCAAAGTCCAAACATCATAAAATAATTAATAAAGGGGAGCAGAAGATGTAAGGGATGAATCAGTAAATGGAAGTTTGTGACTTTTATTTATATGACAAGAATTGCAAGAAAAACTTGCTAATTGACTTGATAAAACTGAAATTGACCCAAGCGTAGTTAAATGACCTAATACTTTAGTGGAAGGGTGACCTAGACTTATATGCCATAAAGGAAGAGAAGACTTTGTAGCCGTGAGGGCAGAGGAGACACTAGAAGCAACCGGCCAGTGGTACACGTCGCCCTTACGTGGTCCGCGGAGAATCGTGGCCCCTGTTTGTCGATCATTCACCTGAAAATTAGAGACAGAGAATACCACATCAATGTTATTCAGTAAATAAATTTGAGATACATAAATGAGATTTTGGGCCGTATTGGGCACACATAAAACATTAGATAGTTGTAAGCAAAAGAATCAATAGCGAGGTGTCCAGTATGCGAGTTGGATAAACCGATACCATTACCGATGAAGACATCATCCAAGCCCTTATATGGTGAATGCATAGAGAGATTGACAAGGATGGTTGTAACGTGATGCAACGCCCCCGAGTCTAAGAGCCACTCAGAGAGTGTGGGGGAAGCGGAAGCAGTGTTGGTTGAAAGTACGAATTGTCGAATGTTAAGGAAAGTATGCCGGCTGTTGTTGAGGTGTGGCGACGATGAGCGGGTCATTGTGAAAGGAGGGACATCGTTGCCCGTTGTGGCCCATTTGGTTACTTAATTGACACTTTCCTTGATAGCCACGACCACGACCACCGGAGTATTAAGAGTAGCCGCGACCACCAAAGTTCTGCGAGTTGTTGTTCCGCGTAGGGGTGGCAATATGAGGCACGGCACGATTGACAGACACGAACACGACACGAAAAAATAGTGTTTGAGCTGAGCCTCATCGGGTTTGGGCCTTATCGGGCTGACACGATAAGGCAAGTTAGGAAACTGGTTGATAACGGGCTAGCCCGATAAACACGATAAGGCACGATAATATTTTAATTTCCCCTTTTTATATTCATTTACTCATTGTTAGTATTTGTAATTTTTAATTTATCATTAGTACATTTGTCATATTATAATTTTAAATGTATTTGACAATTTATATTGATAGTTAAATAAATATGTATTATATTTATTAAGAAAATCATGTATTTTATTAATTAATGGGCCTAATGTGCTTAACGGGCCGGGTTAAATAATTTCATCATTTTTGCTTATCGTGTCGTGCCGTGCCGTGCTTTTTGTGTTTTTATCGTGTCGTGTTCGGGTTTAGATTATAGGCCCGTTAAACTTATCGTACCTATGCTTATCGTGTCGTGCCTTATCGTACCGGCTCGATAAGAGCCCGACACGACCGATTTGACACCCCTAATTTTGCGGCAGTTGATTAGATAAGTTACGCGGAGAAGCCTGCTGATGCGACGGGCGCTGTTGGCTGGCAGAGTTATTGGCCAAGAAAGTGGTCACCAGGGCCAATAGAGATGACTGAGACTTTGTCGCAAGGTTAGCTTCATAATTAAAAAGTTTTTCGTGAAGCTCATAAAATGATTTAGAATTTTCACGAGCGTGAATTGCGTTGACAATTTCATGATAAGAGTCGCCCAATCAATTGAGAATTTTGATCGCAAGGTCCTCCGGATCAGTGGCAACGTTCATCAAGGAAAGTTCATCAACAATGGATTTGATGCACATCATAAAAGCGGTGATACTATAAGATCATTTCACCGGATCGTGGAGCTTGTTTTTTAGAGCGGTGATGCGACCACGAGTGGGTTTGGCGTAGGTATTCTGGAGGGTGCGCCATGCCTCAGTAAAGGTGCGAGAAGACGCAATGATAGGGATGAGCGTGGGCTCAAGGGCGCCAATAATGGCGGAGAGGATTAACTGATCTTGGCGGGTCCATAAGTCGCGAGCGACAATAACGGTGGGGGTATCGGTGGTAGGAGGGCATAAATTGGATCCATCAACAAATCCAAAAAGGCCGTAGACGATGAGAAGTACCCGAAATTGGAAGCTCCATGCATTGTAATTTGTGGATGAGAGCTTAAGAGAGGCTTGCATAACTGGGTTAATAGCCACAAGGGCGATAGAAGAGGCACTGGAGGTGGCGCCGGACGTATTGTTTTCGGTGGAAGCCATGACTGAATTATGTTATATTAATTAGATTTGAGAGGCGTAGGCCTTTAGGGCTTGTGATACCATATAAAAGATTGATTGACGGGATAATTGTACCATTCATTATTCACAAGTATATATAGTTATAGACTAACTAAATACAATGAATGTAGACTACTACATTGTCGTAGGTAAATACAATAAATATAGACACACTAAATACAATGAATGTAGACTAACTATATTGCCATAATCGTTATTTGATGAGTTTTTGTAAATAAGTTTATTAGCATTAACTTTTAAGTGAATTTCTATTGGATAAATATTTAAAAACATTCAAATGGCACAATATTAATAATTATTTAATAAAAGAAAGTAAGGCCAATAATAATAATAATTATTATGTAATAAAAGACAAAATAAGACCATAGAATAGAAGATCATAAAATAGAATTAACCAATCATTAATATGTTCGTGAATGTGTTCACGGTATATTCAAAGGGTTTGGATATTGACATCCCAAAATTTGATAAGTTGTCCTCATTATTTTTTGGAAAAAATAGACATGTTTGAAAAGACAAAAATAACCCTCTTAAAAATTGATTTAAACATTAAGAAAATACATCTTCTTCCTCCCAAAACCTTCGAGAGCCACCTCAAAATAAAATCCAATAATGAAGGATGCTAGTATAAACAAAATGAATGATACAAATTTTCTCTACAATTTTCAGTGTTATAATAATCACATTGCTACTTTTGTGCGTTTTTTCATCACTTTTTCATTATAAATTGGTTTATTGTCGGGGTTGTGTTCGAACTGGTAATGATGAATATAAACAGGTTGTTCGAATTTTTTTTTCGAACATATCATAATTTCTTTCAAAAAATAGACTATTCGCACCAAATTTTCGAACATGGATTTCAAGTTCGAAAATTTGGTCCGAACAGTCTATTTTTTGACAGAAACGGACTGTTCAATTCGAACATTAAACATTGTTCTATAAAATTTTTCGAACATTACACATCTATTTTCTAAATTTATTTTTTGAACATCACACATTTGTTCAAAAAGAAAATTTGAAAACTGCTTCATTGTTCGTGAAATCAGAGTCGAACACTACGGTAGTTCATATTTCTTTTTTCAAGTTTTTTTTGAGGAACACCAATTTTTACATATAACTTACCCTATATGTTTGATTGCTTATTATGATCCATATTAATATTGTTGTTTTTTTCAAAATATTTCGAAAAAAACTCTTCATTTTTCGCAATTTTCTTCTCATTTATTTCATCATTTTTTTCCCTTTATTTTATTTTATATATTAAATAGGGGGTAAAGTAGGGGGCTTATGAGATCGATTTAGTAAAATTTTAATATTAAAATATTATTAGAATGTCCTCAATTCATATGTCTATTCATCAAATTTTGAGTCCAAATATTCGATCCCATATTCAAATATCTAATTTTAATTAAACAAGGTAGAGCATGATTTGAAAAGTCTTCATTAGTCTGGATTGAATTCGTAAAACAATAAGTAAACAAACTATCCAATAATAAAGCCAAACTCAACTAGCTCTATATTATGGCAAGCACTTGGATATGTAAAATGAAAAAAATTAGTATACTTTTCCATTAGTAACACTACTTTAGCCCCCTCATTTAAAAATCAATGAACTCCGCAATTGAACTAACTAAATAGTGTGATTGAAATATTATTACAGCTCTCTCAGAAACATAAGAAATGTGTGAGAATAACCTCAGCTCACCTTGAAAAAGCAAAAAGTTTTCGCACAGCCTCCAACCATCATACGTGTGCGTATGTACACCCAAAACGCGACACGTGTGAGACCGATGGATCGGGCCAGCCGTTACTCCACATCCCGGGGCTCTGAGTCCTCGGGTTTCGACGTGGACTTGCGAGCGGTGTCATCACAAGGATTCAACGGTCACGATATCCCGGGTGCAATACACCGAAGACCTGGTGAGGACTACACGACCTAAAGTCGCTTTCATTACGCACCACAACCTAAGTAGAAAAAGAAAAAGAGTTGTTGTCCTTCACTATTTGTACCAAAGGTCGCCTCATTTTGGGTTCCACTCTCCAACTCCACTTCTCTCTCTTTCTATAATCACGGTGCCCACTTCCCGTCTCCAGTCACGGCGTTGAAACGGCTTCAATTCTAGGGTTTCCTTTCTGAACCTTCTATTCTTTTTTCTTTTCTTTTTTTCTTGTCTCATTCCCACTCAGGTTCTGAATTGTTTGAGGGTACAGGGTACTGTGGGTTTTGCGTGTGAAGTTCCTTTTTTCCCCCCTGTTCTATAATTACTTTTCGAATGTGTGTGATTTTTTCTTTTTACTGGAAATAGGTGTCCCTGTTTTTCATTTTTTCTGCATTTCCCATAAATCTTGGCGATTTTTTTTTTAATAATTTTTTTTTTGTGAATTATAACTCGATTTTTTGTTGACTTGTTCTTTCTTTCTTACTTACTTTTTTTTTGTACAGGTTATCCAGAGCTGTGTGCTGCGGCTTTATCTCTTGCAGTGGATTAATTATAAGGTAAAGGACAACTACTTTCTGTGTGTGTGTGTGTGTGTGTTTTAATTCCCCTTAACATGCATGTCTGTCTACTGACAAGATTTGGAATGTTTTGGGTCATTATTTGAGGAATGCTTTTGAAATGTTGGTTGATTTTAATTTCCTATGCACGGCTAAGGTAGTTTCTGAGTTTGTCAGATAATTACGTTTGCTAAAGGTTTTCTGGTACTATCATTTTTTAATTCATGTGATTTTCTCAGATTTTGTCTCAACTGACCAATTTAGTAATATTGTTGCTTTTTCCTTTACTAAACTGCTTGAACAGGGCTTTTTCTTTCATCCTAGGCTCAATTTCTGTTTTCCCTTATCTGTTCTCTGACATGCATTTATGTTTTATGACTCTTAGCTCATCCTCTGTGAATTTCCCCATTTAGCTTTGACCACTAAAAATCATATGATTTTTTGTCTATGTTTGCATCTTTTTGTGTTGATTTTGAGTTTTTTTTTTAAAAAAAAAAATCTTTTTATTCAGACCTTGCAATGGATCCCTCTGAACAAGACGCTAATGGTAACGGTAATGGGGCTTCGGCCCCAGAAGAAGCTCTCCCGCCACCTCCACCTGTCCCCGAAAACGTCACTCCAATCAAAGTTGCACCAGAACCGGAACTTAAAAAGACTAACCGTGTCCCAATGGCCAGGCGTAGCCTCGGAACCAAGGGAAACAAGGTCCCCATTCTAACCAATCACTTCAAAGTCAACGTGAGCAACGTGGACGGCTTCTTCTTCCACTACAGCGTACGATCTCTGCAGATTAGGCATCTCGCTTCTTCTTTTTATCTCTTCGTTTTTTCCCCATACTAAATTTTTACTTTGACTTGTAGGTTGCCCTTTTCTACGAAGACGGTCGGCCCGTCGACGGCAAAGGCGTCGGCAGGAAAGTGCTCGACAGGGTTCAACAGACGTATGATACCGAGTTAGCTGGCAGAGAGTTTGCTTACGATGGAGAAAAGAGCTTGTTCACTGTCGGCGCACTTCCTCGGAATAAAATGGAGTTTACTGTCGTTCTTGATGACATCACGTCCAGTAGGTGTGTATGTTTGTCTGTTGAGATTGTTGTGTTTTATGTTCCAAAAGTTAAAAAAAATAAAAAAAAAGAAGGGGGAAAAAACACAACTTTTTACTATTTTATGATTTTTCTTCTTCAGGAATACTGGAAATTCAAGCCCCGGGCATGGAAGTCCGAACGACGGTGACAGGAAAAGGATGAAACGCCCATACCATTCTAAAACCTTCAAGGTCGAGCTGAGTTTTGCCGCCAAAATTCCCATGCAGGCGATCGCAAATGCTCTGCGTGGCCAGGAATCTGAAAACTCGCAGGAGGCCTTACGTGTTTTGGACATCATACTAAGGCAGCACGCAGCAAAGCAGTAAGTCTTGAGTATTTACACCTCATGTGAAAGAATTTCACATCTCACATTTGTTCTTAATAATGCCACAGGGGTTGTCTGCTCGTTCGCCAATCGTTTTTCCATAACGATCCAAAGAGCTTTTGTGAGGTCGGAGGTGGGATTCTTGGCTGCCGAGGGTTCCATTCGAGCTTTAGGACCACCCAAAGTGGATTATCTTTGAACATCGGTATTAATTTTGTTACTATTATATTATTTTGTCCTATTTGTAATGTGTTAAACTTAGACTCACGCGGTGACTGTTTGAATATTATTAGATGTATCGACGACCATGATAATACAGCCCGGGCCCGTGGCAGACTTTCTGATTGCCAACCAGAATGTGAGAGACCCCTTTTCGGTTGACTGGGCAAAGGTAAATAGTAAAGCAGCAACCCTTTGACTTTATTATTTTGCAATTGAAATAGAATATAAATGCTTTTATTGACGAGACATAATTTGTCAGGCCAAACGCACACTTAAGAATTTGAGGGTGACCACAAGTCCCACTAACCAGGAGTACAAGATAACCGGGCTAAGTGAGAAGCCTTGCAAAGATCAACTGTATGCCTTTCCCATTTTCCTTAATTTTCTTATTTGTCTTTCAAGTTGGCCTGGTCTGGGGCCCGATTTAATGCAATTTACCCTTCTGGAACTCTTGTAGTTTCCAATTGAAGCAGAAATCGAAGGATGCGAAAGGCGAATTCGAAATGACTGAAGTGACGGTCTATGACTACTTCGTGAAGCACCGTAACATAGATTTGCGATATTCTGCTGATTTACCGTGCATTAATGTTGGAAAGCCAAAACGTCCAACCTATATCCCTGTTGAGGTGTGACATCTGGAGTTAGTTGGACTTGTTATTTATTTATTCGAAGAATGAGTTTGCCAGAATTTTGTTGATTGGTTCTTTCATTTTCGTGTTATTAGCTGTGTTCTCTGGTTTCCCTGCAACGATATACAAAAGCGTTATCGACATTTCAAAGATCGTCTCTGGTGGAGAAATCACGACAAAAGCCACAGGAGAGGATGTCGGTTTTGAGCAATGTATTACTTCTTTTTTTCAAAGACTTGTCTGGTCTTTATTCGAGTATTTTTTAGTTTGTATCAAGTCTGAGCTTGCTTTATTGGTTTGTTGCAGGCTTTGAAAATTAATAACTATGACGCGGAGCCTTTGCTTCGTTCTTGTGGTGTTTCTATCAATAGCAGCTTTACTCAGGTTGAAGGGCGCATTTTACCAGCCCCCAAGGTACGTTTTGAGATATGGATTTCATTTTTTCGTTCTGCTACCTTTCTTTTCTTTTGCTTTTTGGGTTCAAACAAAAATGTGAATTGTCTACCTAGATTAAAAAAAAAACATTGTTCGCCTACTCTCATTTTTTCTCTCACCAATCACATCCTCTCACTTCCCAAAAAGAACTACCAATCATTACCTTACTGTTTTCTGTACATTTTTATCTCATATCCGATCACATTATCAAAATTTTTTTTCCCCTCAATTGTTTTTTCTACCACTATACTCTAGTGCAAAAAATAATAATTCTGGACAGTATTTCCTGTCGCGCTTTAATAATTCTTTGTATAGAATCCAGTTTCCTTTAATGTGGTTTGTTATGACTGGTTCAAGTTGTTGCTGACCGTGATTACATCTGATTGCAGCTCAAAGTTGGTAATGGTGATGATCTTTTTGCACGCAACGGAAGATGGAACTTTAATAATAAGGTATAATCCCCACCATTGTTTTATTAAAAGCTGATTATCTAATGAATGTCAATCCAGGGCCATGTTTCTGATAAAAAACATTATTTTTTGCCAGAAATTCGTTAACGCATGCAAGGTTGAACGTTGGGCAGTGGTGAACTTCTCTGCCCGCTGTGATATACGTGGCCTGATCCGAGACTTGATCAAAGTGGGCGAATCCAAAGGAATAGTATGTTCTCTTGGTCTCTGTAATCTTACTGTTTTTTATACATGGAAATTCATTCGATTGAACATAATAATTGTACATTACAGTATGTCTATTATAAGACTCTCATCTCATGTAAGATGGCCTTAATTTCAAATAATAAGTTAATACTTTTAACACAAAAAAATCGTACTTTTCACTGTAACACTATAACCGCCTTATGAAATCGTTTTGATAAGACGTTCTTACATTTGTTTTTGTGCTAACCTTGTCATCTTGTCAGACTGTGGAAGCTCCATTTGACGTTTTCGAAGAAAACCAGCAGTTCAGACGAGCTCCGCCGATGGTTAGGGTTGATAAAATGTTTGAAGAAGTGCAGTCAAAGCTTCCCGGACCACCAAAGTTCCTACTTTGTTTGCTTCCCGAGCGGAAAAACTGTGACATATACGGTTTGTTTTTTATTTCAAGAATTATGAATTTACTGATAAAATAATATTAATCGGGCTTTTGTGACTGAGTATAACTTCAACTGGTGCAAGGCCCGTGGAAGCGTAAGAACTTGTCTGATTTTGGAGTTGTTACTCAATGCCTTGCGCCCATGCGAGTGAACGATCAGTACTTGACAAATCTACTGCTGAAGATAAATGCAAAGGTTAGTGGGCATATCAAATCGTATTGTGTGGTTATTGAGCTTCCCCCCCCCCCCCCCCCCTTTTTCTGTGCCTAATGGTTTTACTTCCTGGCAGCTTGGCGGTTTAAACTCAGTGTTAGCTGGTGAGCTAAATCCTTCTATTGTAATTCCAATGGTGTCTAAAGCTCCGACTCTGATTCTTGGCATGGATGTGTCTCATGGCTCGCCTGGACAGTCTGATGTCCCATCAATTGCTGCGGTAATCTCTACATGATCCATTTATATGGAGGTTTTGAATTATTTTCCTTTACATAATAAGTTGTTTTTTTGATTAAATAATCCAGGTCGTTAGCTCGAGGCAGTGGCCTTCGATTTCTCGTTATAGAGCATGTGTCCGTACACAATCCCCAAAGGTTGAAATGATTGATTCCCTATATAAACGCGTATCTGACACTGAAGATGATGGGATCATGAGGTGATCCCCCCTCCCCACCCCCTCGCTTTTTTTGTGTGCGCAAGGAAGTGGTGAGATGTGTGATTAACTTTGTCTAACCTTGTTTGCCATCATTGGTTGCAGGGAGGCTCTAATAGATTTCTATGTCAGTTCTAACAAAAGGAAGCCTGACCAAATTATCATATTCAGGTAATGTTTGAAGCTAAAATCAGCCCCATTTAAGCCCAGATAACAAATTTAAAAATGTATATGCTTTTCAAAAATAAAAGCAATTATCAGATAGTTTTCTTCCAAGTAATTAAATGGGAGATGTGATAAGTTAACATGAATCTTTTTAGAAAAGTTGTTGCTTTTTTTTTTTTGAATTATTCTTAATTATTTACTTGACGGTAATATACCAGAGACGGTGTCAGCGAATCACAGTTCAATCAAGTCTTGAACATCGAACTGAACCAGATTATTGAGGTTAGCACAAATAAATTCTGAGAACTCTACGTATTTTTTTTGTTTTTCTTCTGCAACCCTTCTTCAACTTTGTACAGGCTTGCAAGTTCCTCGATGAGAAATGGGCTCCCAAGTTTGTTGTGATTATTGCGCAGAAAAATCACCATACAAAGTTTTTCCAGTCTAATTCTCCCGACAACGTGCAGCCAGGTGATGCATTTTCGTATTCCTATTTGCAAGTATAATAATTTTGAAGAATTGTATGTGCTCTGATTTTGCAGGGACTGTGATAGATAATAAAGTTTGTCATCCCAGGAACAATGACTTTTACTTGTGTGCTCACGCGGGGATGATTGTAAGCCTATTTCATTTTCTTTTATCCCGTCAATTTGTAATGTTTGCCTTCCTACTTAAGAATGCCATTTTAAAAAAGTTATGTACAAATATGAGAATTGGCTAATTTGCTTTATGTGGATTAACTTTTAAAGGGGACAACAAGGCCTACTCATTACCATGTCCTACTCGACGAGGTGGGTTTCTCTGCCGATGACTTGCAGGAGCTCGTGCATTCCTTGTCTTACGTGTAAGTGGACTGTTGAACGAGACCAGTATTTTAATCATAAACAAGTTCTCAAATTATAGGGTTTATTCTAAAATTCTTGTGTTTATTTATTGCAGGTACCAACGCAGCACCACAGCTATATCTGTTGGTAAATATTGCAAGAATTCATTTTTTCCTTTTGTTAGGAGTTTAATTACATAAAACACCCTCGAGGTTCTGAAAATATTCTCTCTTTTAAAATTACATATCCACTTGATATTTGTTTCTATTTTTATTTTTAAATATAATCGGTTTTTTTTTTTCAATCATGCTAAACCTTAGGGGTTATTTTTGTATTTGACCTTTCATTTTTCTCTCCGTGCCCCGCACTAAAACTCTGGGTACTAATTTGTGCAGTTGCTCCGATTTGTTATGCACATTTGGCGGCCACCCAGTTGGGCCAATGGATGAAATTCGAAGATGCATCAGAGACATCGTCTAGCCACAATGGGTCCGCGCCAGGTGGCGTTCCGGCTGTTCCGCCGATGCCCAAGCTGCAAGAAAATGTCCGGAACTCCATGTTTTTCTGTTAACTGGCCAGGCCTATATATATATATATATATATATAGGCCTGGCCAGTTAACAGAAAAACATGGAGTTCCGGACATTTTCTTGCAGCTTGGGCATCGGCGGAACAGCGGAACCGTAACCGTAACCGCCAATAAGGCGGTTCGGTTACGGTTTGAGCAATTCTCAAACCGTGAACCGGCGGTTCAAACCGCCAATTTGTTTATTTATTTATTTTTTATTTATTTTTATATACATTTATAAATATTTATTTTCCAAGTCATTTTTTAACACCAAACTCATTCGATATTTTGAATTGGTGATCAATAAGAAAAATATTTTATCTTATAAGTAATAGCCACACGATCGCGATGGAGATATTAATCGTTTTTACAATTCAATAAAATTGTGATAACTTATATCTTTCACCCTCTCTAAAGTAATTACGAGGAAATTATGTGGTACTTTGATTTTAATGGTTAGGGATTTACAATTTAATATATACGTTATTTCAATTGTTTAAAGTAACAATTTCAAATTTTAAAATTGAATATTTGAAAATTATTAATTCTTTTTGAATTTATTAAAAGTATTATTTCTATTTTCTCACTTAAGTTCAAGATTTCAAATATTCTAATATAAATTTTTATTTCAAATTCAAATATTTTAGATGATTCAGTTTCTTTTTAATTAATTCAAAATCTCAAATGATTAGTTCTATTTACTCACTTAACCTCACACACACACACACACACACACACA